>JBDJHY010096564.1:0-13761 GCA_039654485.1 Withania somnifera
TTATAAATTGAAAATAAAGTTGACTTTAGCTCTAGTTTTGACTTTTCAGAGGGTTTTCTGGTGTACTATGATGCTTTTCGAGTATGTTTGGGTTGTGTGTTGATGCATCATGGTAAGTTTGTATCATATGCTTTTAGACAACTTAAATTTTATAAGAAAAACTATCACACTCATGATTTTTAGTTCGATGCTATATTGTTTGCTTTGAAGGTTTAGAGGCACTACTTGTATGAAGTACATGCAGATGTGTCCGCCGATCATAAGTCTTTAGTATGTGTTTGACAAGAAAGATCTAGATCTTTATCAGAGAAGGTGGTGAGAGTTGCTGAAATACTATGATATAAGTGGAATGTACCATTTGAGCAAGAATAATGTAGTGGATGATGCTCTTAACAATTGTCCTTGGGCAGTTTGTCACATGTTGATGAGGATAAGATATAGTTAGATAGAGAGATGCATAAACTTACACACTTTGGGGTTAGATTAATTGGTGCTGAGGATGGGGGTATGATAGTTTAGAATGATTTCAAGTTATCACTTGTAATTGAGGTTAAAGAGAAGCAAGATAGTGATCTAGTACTAGTTCAACTGAAGAGTGTAGGCCAAAAAAAAGAACTCCAGGTTTTCTCCCAATGGAACTATAGTGTTCTCCATTATCAGGATCGCCTTTATGTTCCAGTAGTTGATGGGTTGAGAGAGAGGATCTTGTCTGAGGCTTACAATTCCATGTATTTTTCTCACCCTGGGGCTGTGAATATGTGATAGAGATTCGAGAGGTATATTGGTAGAGTGGTACGAAGAAGGACATAGCTGAGTTCATGGCTAATGTTCCAAATTGTCAACAAGTAAATGTAGAGCATCAGAGACTAATAGGAAAGTTACAACATTTTAGCATTATGATATAGAAATAGGAATTAATCAATATAGTCTTTTTCACTGATTTTCCATTATCCCAGAAGCATGATTCTATAACGGTGATAGTAGACTGAATAACTAAGCTCACTTATTGCATGTTCACACCAATTATTCAGTAGAGCAGTATGGTAAGATCTACTTGTAGCATATTGATGTGATGGTATTTTATGTCACATATTATACTTAAAACCTGGGAAATAAAGCATGTTCTAGATCAACAACAATGTGTTTTAATGCATTTTATGAATATTTGCAAGGTTAAGTCAATATAAGGAATTTGCAGCAATTTTATAGGAAAAGGGAAAGTTTTGCAAGATTGTTGAAAGTTTTTCAAGTTACCAGATGGCTCGTCCAAAACCATCGCCCAAAAGGAATGGTACTGGATAAGAAGGCCAAGTCAGATGATGGATTGGGTGGTTCACCCACTAATAGATGGTTTTTCTAAATCCATCTCCCAACTGATGTAACATTAGATAGGATCAACGACCAGATGGTTCATCTGATGGAAAATGGTTCTTCTAACACCTTTCACCTAATTGGAAGTCCACTACATAGTGGAGCTGACAGACGGAAGACCAAATGATTCGTCTGTCAATAGGCAGTTTGTCCGTTGTTTCTCCTAAGGCTGAGCGATGACCCAATCCCACGTTTCTGAGATTGCACTTACACTCATACAGTATAAATACAAGAATTAGGGTAGTTTGAAGAGAGCTTTGGACTGGAGGCTTAAGATTTTTGGAATTTAGGGTTTTAATAAATATATTTTCAAAAGACCACAAGTGTGGATTTCATTTATCATTATTCTACAATCAATTGGAAGCTTATTTATGTAGCATGATATGCACTTATTTATCATTTCATTGTTGTATGTCGATATCGGTGAGTGGCTAGACCCCAACTCTAGTGTTTTGGGGTCCATGGGTAAAACTTCGTAATTTACATATTGTTGTTGCATCTATTCTAACATATGAATGTAAACTCTATGAAATAAATGAATTTTAGTAGTTGCAAACACTAGAACATGCTTAGGTTTAACTAGCACTAACCCTATGTTTAAAACTAGTAGTTGAGATTGTGCTAAGAAATTCGTGGAGTTAACCCTCAACTAATGGTTGCTGCTCTAGCAAGCGTAATTAGCTTGATTTACCACAATAAGGACAACACACTCCTTCACAGCACTAACTCGATGTAAAAGAGATTTACATAGGATTAAAGTTTGAAAATGCTTAGATAAATAGAGTTGGCCTTATACATAACTCTACATTTAGGATAGATCGCACAACGGTACAAGCTTACAATCCAAAGGTTTGTTGAACCCTGATGAACATAAACCTAGATTAATAAAACACTTGGATTATTCCATAATCAGAAGCAATAGCAACTAATACTTTCATATACATAACCCCCTTTTACTTTATGTTTATTGCTAGAAAAAAACACTAACTATTAGTTACTAATATTGGGCGTACATCCGATACCATATTCTCTATAGGATCAACACCAACCTAGTTGGGTTCTATATTTGACCAACGATTGTTTATACTTCAGTTGGAGGTGTCATTTAAGCGTTATCAAATTTTGGCGCCGTTGTCGGGGAATA
Source organism: Withania somnifera (assembly GCA_039654485.1). NCBI lineage: Eukaryota > Viridiplantae > Streptophyta > Magnoliopsida > Solanales > Solanaceae > Withania > Withania somnifera. The sequence continues at coordinate 2,516 of JBDJHY010096564.1, forward strand.
AGGCTATTGGTTAAGTCAAGTATAGTGACTATTGGTTAGGTTTATTTATAGTTTTCATGTTTTTGTATTGTTTTTGTCTGCCATAGAGAGAAGGTAGTGCATGCCAAGTACTCAGAGTTTGGGAGTACCTCTATTTCCTTTTGTCCCAGAAATATCAAGAACCTTTTTCAAGAATGAATAGGCTAGAGAATGCAGATCTGTCTGATCTTGAATAGTACTTTGTTGATGTACAACGAGGAGGAAATCATCTAGATGCACCCCACAGACCTTAACTTGTGAGTCATAATGAGGTGTATGTAGACGAAGATGAGACAGACCTTGAAGGGGCTGGTTCTACTAGGGCAATCATTCAACCCCCGTTAGCTCCAAGAATCAAATTCAACATCACCAGCATAATGATACAACTGCTGACCATGAAGGGTTTGTTCAGAGGAGTTGCTGGTGAGGAACAAAATTTACAATTGAACAATTTCACAACCATATACAAGTCTTATAACTTGCTCGGAGCAAGCTAGAATGCTATCGGGTTAAAGCTTTTTCAACTATCACTAAGTGGAGAAGCTACGATGTGACTTGATGATCTACCTCCTGATTCCATAGAAAATTGGGGGAACTAACAAAGGTTTTCTTGGAAAGGTTCTTTTCCCCCTTCAAGATGCTGGTATTGAGTGATGAAGGGAGAAGATTGATGAAGCCATACATGAAGTTTGGCTACATTTTAATAAGAAGATTAAGCAATGTCCTACACATTGGTTGGAAGAAAACTATTTGAAGGAGACATTTTATCGTGCTCTAAATGCTCCTTCAAAGTTAGTTATGGACGAAATTAATGGAGGGTCCTACATGTCATACACTTATGCTCAGGTGTCCCAAGAATTGGACACGGTAACAAGAAATACTAGAGGATGGAAAACTAGAGAGTCTGATATATCTGGTGGCATTATGAATGATAGTATGTCGACGAAGCAATGCTGAAGAGAGGAAGAATAAGACCAGGATATAGCCACCTAAAGACACAAATTGATCAGATGTCTAAAAAATTGCTCGGTGGTGGCTACAGTAAAGTCAAAGCTATCGTATCCTATGAAAAAGGACAATGCATCGGGAATGATTCTAACTCAGAAGAGGAGAACAAGTACCTCCAGAACCAAGGGGTTCCAATAGAGAACCCAAGGTTGGTATTAAAACCAAGACTATTTTAACGATAAAAGAGACTATCAGGATAGACACCGAGCTATCGGGAAAAATAGAGAGGTGTTCAACAAGAATAGAAGCGGGGTGTATGTGCCTCCACGACAATGAGAGAGAGGTGAACACCTCTAGAATAGAAGAGATGTTTGGAAAAGTACAAACCAAATAGGAGTCGTATGACGAGAGCCTACAATCAATCAATACGAAGGTTTCAAATATTGATCAGATGGTTGACACTCACTCGGGCTCGATCAATCACTTGGAGTTTCAAATGGGGTAGTTATTCACATCGTTAAACCATTATAAGGTTGGAACGCTACCCATTGATACTATACATATTCCCAACAAGGACAGCGTCTAAGGACATAGAGAAAACCGTCGTGCCGCGACGTTAAATATCTAGTGCTATTGGGAGGCAACTCAAATTTCCATCCCTCGTTATTTTTTATTCTTTTTATTTCTTAATCATTGATTATTTATTTATTGTTTTAGGATTAGTCTTTGAAAGATAGAATGTCAAGTGTGTTAGTGCGTGGGTGATGGAGTTAATAAATGGATAAGCCAGCCAACGAAAGACTGGGAGAACTGTCTTATACTAGACAAAACACCTAGTCTAGTAGTCTGGCTGGGACACCACTGGGTGGATGGGCCACGTACGAAAGGATCAATTGAATCATTTGTTTCCATACAAACCTCCTGATCCATTTTCCCTATCCTATTTTAATGAAAATTGGATCGGGCCTTTCATATTAAGAATCCAACCCGACCCAATCTACTAAGGTATAAAACCCCCGATCGGGTAGATTGCCTTATTCCATTTCAAGATCTTCATCTCCCCTTTTAAATGAATGATCTTCTTCTCTACTAACACACTATCTACCCACACCAACATTCACAAATCCCAGCTATAAAACCCTTACATTGGCACCCTATTCATCAACCTCTACTAAGAATAAAAAAACTTGTTAACCTAAGTCTACTGCCAGGATTTGATTTTGTTGAAGTTGAACTGGTAAGCTCACATTCTAATTTTTTTATTACTTGAAATTTTTATTGTTTATTCATGAGCTTCAGCCAGTGGGTGATTCTGAGTAACCCACTGCTCATATTTTTTTTTTTTTTGCACTAATAGCATAAACTTGGGATTCTTGTTAAATTATTGTGTGGGGGTGGATTTTGGTTAGATAAATTGAAAATGGAAGTGTATAATTGCTTATAAATAATGTTGACTAGTGTGGAGTAATAAACATTGGTGAAAGATGACCTCGTATAGATGGGTCCCTTGTAGATGGAGGATCAGACTAATCATCTCCCCTAGGAAGAAATGCCTAATCCTATTGCCTATTCAAAAGTAAAATGTTAATTTGATTAAATTTTAGGGATAAACAGATGATATATCAGATGGTCTACTCTGAGACGTATTGCGTGATGCTCAATCTGACAACAAATGATGGATAGGATAAATCGTCTTGTATTTGACGAAACACCTATTACTTCCATCGTCAACTATTTATATTTGACTTTGCAGTGTTTCACTGAAGTGTTTACTAAAATTTGATATCCAACCAGGTATACTTGGAACCCAAGCTCCCATAAAGAAGAGGCGCAGGCCAATGAAATGGTATCACCCGAGGTAGAAGATGCGGCATTGTCCGTGATTCTGTGCTACACTTTATTTTCCTGTTATTTTGCAGTTTATATTCATGCATTGGGGACAATTTGTATCGAGTGTTGATTGTATTTCATTCTAAGTTGTACAGTAAGGAAGTTATTGATTGTGTTTGTATTTCCTGAACAATTTGCTTAACAAGTTTATATTGAAGAGTGTCTACTTGCAAGAATGAGATAGTAATTTCGTATAATCCTTTTGTATATATAATATCTAGAACTTGCCCAGTTCAAATTTTAACTAAGTATAAAGTAGGCTTATATGAAAATTATCCTAGACCTTCTTTGATAAGTCATTAAATCCTTAAAAGAGTCACCAAACAAGTGTTAATTTTCCAAGTTGAAACCTTAAATGCCTTCCTAAAACCAACTGTTGAATTACCCCCAGAAGAGAAAAAAAAAAGAAGAATAAAAATGAGAAGTCGTTGTTGTGGCCCTGATTACCTATTGGATATTATGAACCTAGATTTAGGCATTGTAACTTAGGTCTAGGGTGGCTGGGTAGAAAGCACGACGAAATAATATGTGGTAATCAATCTGTCTTGGCTCTGGTCCGGTAGTGAGCAATGTATCTTCAACCTAAGTTTGAATTTAGGTTGAGGTGGCTACCATGAAGCTGTCTCTTACAAAAGAAAAGAAATAAAAATAAAAGAAAAACACATATATATCATTACACATAACACTATGTCTAAAGAGTATATAAGAAAAAAAAAAGAGGAGATCAAGATGTATAATAAAGGGGCTCGAGGAAACTATTAAGAAAAGAAAATTGTAAAAGAAAAATAATGGAAGAGGAAAAGTATATGATCCGAAAAACGGGTCGAGAATCAAAGATGAAGAACATCGATAGTAGAATTAATAAAAGAAAGGATAGTTTTAATACGAAAACTTACATATTTGAATTCCAAAAAATTGAAAGAAAAAAACAATCACCCGATCCACCCATAGATGGAAGATCATTCGTTCAATTTCGAGAAAAATGCTATTAAGGATTCACCCACCTTAAACACTCGACAACAAGTACGTGACAACTAACGGAATTCCAACGAAGAAATTGTTCTCAACTAAACTATTACAATCTCAACTAAAGATGAAAATCTAAAAATTAGTTTCTTCAACCAAAAATGAACTACTCAAATTTGAAATGACCCTCTATTTATAGAGGTACAAGTCTCCTTATTACACTTAGGTCCAAAAGTGAACAAAGTGTTAAATAGGTCCTCCAACATTGGGTCCTTGCATATTAAGTTCCCAAAGTCTTCCCAATCCTCCAAAATGGTCCTTCAATAGCTTCCCATGCATCTTTATACTTCAAGATGATTGAATTTGTTGGAGGTTCGAAGTATGAATCCTAGTGAAAGGTTGAGATGTTGGGGTGGCTCCTCAATATCATATATCCTCCCCTTCTTGGAAAGGATTTATCCTCGAATCCAAAGCATCTAGCAAGAACACAAGGTATGACAACAAAGAGCACTTCCTCATATCATAAGGGTTAAGGTTAGTAACAAACAATTCTACCAATATGTCATGATTGCACACATTTAATATATAATCAAGTATCAAAATGAAGCATAAAATATTTTATGACCCACCTGACAAGGTTGACTAGGCTATTCAAGAATATATGAAAAAGGGGAAACAAAAGAGACCCGCTGTATCCTAGCCGACACATAGGAATATCATCAATGGTCATATATTGCATGAAGTACAAACACCCCTTTATATCGAAAAACACAAACTAGCCTACATGGTTATGTAAATTTTCATCAACAAGGTTAATTCGAGTTAACATTCCACATAAAACAATGGCTATACTCAAGGGTGGAGTTTCTCCCACTCTATCACCGAGGTTAAATACAAAGTTATTCCCCATACAAGTTGGCATATAAAATACAATTAGACACCAAGTACTAAGTAATAACACCAAACGATGATCACATAATGGGGAACAAGTGCTACTACTAGTTATCCTAAAGAACATGCCAACCTCGAAATTCAAGTTAAGCTCGTCATGGGAATCAACCTCTTCATTACCATACGGGCAATGGACACCAACACCGGAGTCAATAGGGTCACAACATAGAATATAGGATCAACATTCCCATGGACCCGGTTGTCACTCATAATTACATAGGACTCAATCCCAAAAAGGTGAGCATCATCACATGCAAATAAAGAATACAAGAAGGTTCTCTTTTTTCCATAAGTTCCTTAACCCTTAGTGTACTTCCATTTTCATAGAAGAGGTTTCCAACTTTGGGAGGGACATCATCATACCATAGTGGATTAGCACAAATAGTATAACTCTTAAGAGTGATACTATCATTCAATTTCACACCACTAGGTAGTATATTAGGAGTGATATTATAACTAAGTTCAAACAAGATATTATACTTGCAGAGAGAACTGCCAATCATAGAAAGAGGTCCCAAGCATGAAATCACTCTCCAAGACACAATTATCATTATTTGACAAATCAAAAAGTATATATTTCCTATGAGCTGTACTAGAATTAGGAACCACCACAATTGACAAGCTCAAGGAATCACCCGCAATCACATGATCAAAAACACTAGGTTGCGATTCTTTAAGCAAACCACAAATATTTGCAACTAGTAGATCACATTTAAAATAAAATAAACCCACACTATCATCATCACCATAATATAATGTACTATCATGGAGAGTCCATGTATCAACACTAAATGGACATGGATTGGTCTCGCTAGGAAAGTCATGTGTGTCATTAATAGGGTCAACTAGTATTGGTACATTTTCAACAAGAATAGTATCATTTTGTGGAAAAGGGTCTCTTGAAAATGTACTATCAATCAAATTGTAAGTGGTAACACTAGGTGGACACCCATTGATCTTGCAATAAGAATCAATTTGGTCATCTATAGGATTAACTAGAGTTTCCATAACTTCAATTTGTACATTTCCATTGCAAGACAAGGAATCATTAGACTTATAGAAGGGTAAACTAAGGATGGCATTCAAATTAAGAACATGCTCATTTATAGTATTTGAAATGCCAAGATTAGTTTTTGTACCTTTAGGTCTATCGGAAGAGTCTCCTTCACCTTGTTGTATCATAGCCATCATGCATCTGTTTCCTTTCTTTTTAACCATTCCATTCTCCTTTTCTTTCTTATTAGTAGAATTCTCGATTCCACTTCCTTCTTCCTCAGTCTTACCTATCTCTTTAAGTTCTTTCATGATGCGGTAGTCTTCACCCACTTAGAAGGAGTCAAGGGTGCAAGCACGTGCTCTTGGCCATTTATCACAAGAGTGTATTTGTTGGTCCATCCATGATACATGACTTCCCTATCAAATTTCCAAGATCTTCCCAATAGCACATGACAAGCCGACATCTGCACTACATCACATAAGATCTCATCATGGTATTTGCTAATCCTAAACTTTATTAGGGCTTGCTAAATGACCTTCATCTTACCGCTATCATTGAGCTATTTTAGCTTGTAGGGACTTGGATATTTTGTAGTGGGGAATTGCAACTGATCCACCAAAGATTGACTCACCATATTGGTGTAACTACTACTATCAATATTTAATTTACATACCTTATCCAAGATTTTTCACCTTGCATGGAAAATATTTTTCTACTTGATCACGTTCCTCCCTAGAAAGTGATCCCATAATTTTCCTTACCACACAAGAGAGATTAACATTGACTTTCAACTCATCTTCCACCTTTGGAGTGATTGAAACCCTCCTTATGAGGTAAGAAAATATAACCCTCTCTTTAATGAATTCACCATCTTCATCTATGGCTCCTCTTTTATTACTACATTTTTATTCCTCCTCATTTCTATCCTCTCCACAATCATCTTCATACTTCATTTTATACCAATCATGAAACACAACAACTACCCTCTTATTTGGACACTCACTAGAAATGTGTCCTCTTCCTTGACATCGAAAGCATTGGATAGTAGAGGGCTGAGGAAAGTTGGGATTTTGAACATTACCCTTTTTTGGCCTATTATATACCCTTTATTTGGAGTCGGCTTTAGCGGGGTTAGCTTGACCACTACCCTTGGACTCCGTAGGATTGGGTCCTTTCAAATTGTCGTCCCTTCCATTCTTTTCCCATGGATTAGTTGAAAAGCTTTTGTAATGGTAGGCCTTCATTTCTTTCATGTCTTATTCTACCTTTAAAGCATCCCAAAAATCTACTTCCAAGGTATCATAGTGTTTACGCTTCATGAGGCTCAACACTTCTAACCTCAAGTTTGCAATGAATCTCATCACCGTGAATTGGTCTTTCTCATCAAGATTGTACTTCATCCTTAAATTCTAAAATTCATCATTATACACTTCAACACTCTTGGTTCCTTATAGCAACATGTAGACCCTTTTGAGAAGTTCTTGATAGCAGTTGGGTGGTAAGTGCCTCAATTCCATCATTGCAAGCAACTCTCACAAATTAGGAATCATAAAGACATTATGAAGTTCTCTTTCTATCTTCTTGGATTCCCACCAAATAGATTCATAGCCTTCAAATTATGTGAGAGTATACTTGGCCTTTAATGCATCTGACACGTATTTAGTGAGAAAAATCCTCTCACTTTATAGTTTCCACTCAATAAACTCCTCCGGATCACTACTCCCTTTGAACTTTGAGAGTGTACTCTTGATGGTGTTCAAGACACAATCAAAATCATTTTGATTTCCCAGTCTACCTCCTCTATCCTCTCATACCCTATCTCCTCTATGTTCCCCATTCCTATTCCCTCTAACTTCCTAAATGAGGTTCTCCTCTATACTCATAGCCTTGGTTCCGACCAAAGCTTTGTGTTCATCTCTCATCTTTAGGCTCTCTGTAGCCTTCTCTACCTCCTTTCCCCCATTTTTCATCAATGTCAACTTCATTGTGCATTTCATCGTACAAGGTTTTGTGATATTAGTAATCTTGATAGGGGTTTTGTGTGTAGTTTTGTGGAGGTGCCATCATGGAACCATGTAAAGGAACAATAGATACACTTCTTTGGGGAATAGGACTTGGATTATAGTCATGCATTGTTCAGGGTTCTTAAGGGGGAATAAATGGTTGTGGATTTGGATGTGGAGTTTCGGAATAGGGGTGTCTTAGAGTATTGTGGTGTAGGAATGTGGATTGTTGGTGAAAGCTTTGGCTCCAAGATAAAATTGGTCGGGTCATTTGTTGGAATTGACCCCAGGATATGGTTTTGTATTGCTCTAAAGTTCCTTTTCCCTTTTCCCTTTTCCCTACTCACTTCCCGAGGTAAATCTCCTCTATCATTATCCTCCACCCGACTTATCCTTTCCTCCAAACCTCCCATTTGTCCATTCATATCGGTGAGTTGCTTCACTATCTCTGTTAAGGAGTTTGTAAGAGCATTGGATGTTTACTATCTCTATTATGGAGTTTGTAAGAGAATTATATGTTTCTATTTCAAGATGTGACATTGTACCTACAAAACTCAACAAACTTGTTAGCAATAAAAGCCTCATCCGCTTCTGTACGTGTTCTCTCCCTTACCTCTAAGAGTTAATCCAAAATTGCTTGTTGAGCTTTCTTGCCTTTATCAATAAAAGATCCTATAACCTTTGTGGTAGAGTGGAATATTATTGACTCATAACATACAAAAGAAGACCGCACGTAGAATCAAAGAGTTTTAATGAATTTGAAAACAAGAAACACTCAAAAGAATTGGTACGAATGAAGTGAATTCAAAGTGAACTAGTACTCAATTAGCATGATCTAATACAAATCAAATTCTAGCTCCTCAATATCATATCAAAAAGAAGGGCGGAAAAAACTAAGTCAGTCACTAAGTTCCTAAATCATGCCCTACCAGCACTCAAACTGATATTATAAGCCAAATAAAGTCTTGACGTGATTCAAGTCAGCCTACGTAAAACTAAGTTGCAATTAATACGGGCAAGTCTGTGGCTATTGTGTAAATAATTAGATTTCTTTCGAGGACTTATTTGTTGAGAGATCAAGTTGATACTTTGATAAATGGTGAATAAGTTAATGTTGTAGTTTTAGGGGATACAAGCCTTGTGAAAGGTCTTTCAATGTTTCACCCAAAAAAGTTGCAGTGTGTGAAGCCCAATGAGTGATTGTACTGAGATAAGTTATGTACTAGGGGTGTTTTAAGTGTTTAATGTGTACAGGTTTGTTGTTTCTCTAGGACAAGCAAATGTTTTATGTTGAGGGTGTTGGTGTGACGGTATTTTACGTCACATATTACACTTAAAACCCAGGAAATAAAGTATGTTCTTGAGTAAAAATGGTGTGTTTTAATGCATTTCATGAGTATTTACAGAGCTAAGTCAATATGAGAAAGTTTAGAGAATTGTAAAGAAAAAAGGTAAGTTTTACAAAATTATTAGATTTTTTGCATATCACCAGACAGCTTGTCCAAACCCATCGCCCAAAAGGAATGGTACTGGGTAAGAAGGCTAAGCTAGATGATGTATTAGGTAGTTCATTCACTAATAGACAATTCATCTAAATCCATCCCCCAAATGATGTAACACTAGATAGGACCAACGACCAGACAGCTCAAACAGACGATTCATCTAATGGAAAACGATTCGCCCAAGGCCTTTCATGTGACTAGAAGTCCACTGCATAGTGGAGGTGACATATGAAAGATCATATGGTCCATCTATCACCACACTGTTCGTCTATTATTTTTCCCAAGGCTGAGCGACGATCCAATTCAAGTTTCTGATATTGCATCTACACCCACACTCTATAGAGACCAGAATTAGGGTATTTTGAAGAACGCTTTTGACTGGAGACATAGGAATTTTTGAATTTAGGGTTTCGATACATATATTTTTCAAAGCACACAAGTGTGGGTTTCATTTATTAGTATTCTGTAGTCAATTGGAAGCTTATTTTATGGTATGATATGCATTTATTTATCATTTCATTATTGTATGTTGATATCGATGAGTGGATAAACCCCAACTCTAGGGTTGTGGGATCCATGTGTGAAACTTTATTAGGGTTATAATTTACTTATGGTTGTTTCATCTATTCTAACGTATGAACATAATCTCTATGTAATAAAAAAAATTTAGAGGTTGAAAACACTATAACACGCCTAGGTTTAACTAGAACTAACCTTGTGGTTAAAACTGATTTTTGAGATTATGCTAAGAAATTTGAGGCATCAACCCTCATTTAATGGTTGTTGTTGTAGCAAGAGTAATCATCTTGAGTTACCACAATAAGGACAACGCACTCCGTCATAGCCCTAACCCGGTGTAAAAGAGACTTATCCAGGATTAAAGGTTGAAAAATAATTAGATAAATAGAGTTGGCCTTATACGTAACTCTATGTTTAGGAAAGATCATAGAACCATACAAGATTAAAATCCAAAGGTTTGTTGAACTCTGATGAACATAAACCTAGATTAATAAAACACTTGAATTATTCCATAATCACAAGCAGTAGCAATGAATACTTTCATATACATAACCCTCTTCTACTTTATGTTATTGCTAGAAAGAAACACTAACTATTAGTTACTGCTATTGGGCATACATTTGATACCATATTCATTGTAGGATCGACCCAATGTAGTTGGGTTCTATATTTGACCAAAGATCGCTTATACTTCAGTGGGAGGTGTAATTTGACTATTATTACATATCGTCAAGATGTATAGGGTGCCTTTGCCTATTATTTCAGACTGAGGTACGTAGTTCACGTCACAGTTATGGAGTCTTTTCAGAGAGTTCTTGGTACACTATTTTATTTGATTACAATATTTCATCTGCCTACAGATAATCAGACTGCGAGGACCATTCAGATAAAGGATACATTAAGGGCTGCACAATCAATTTCAAGAGCATTTATGTTAAGCACTTGCTTTTAATTGAGTTTACATATAGAAATATCTATCACTCAAGCATTCAGATGTCTCCATTTGAGGTCTTATATGTGATCATAGGCAGATTTACCTACTGAAAATCCACTTAACTCATAGTAATTAGCTTTGTTTTAAGGATAATTGTCTAGTATGTAACAGTTTTGGAGTTATTATATTAAAATGCCACTAACCAATGTGATTAGCATCTTTTGCAGGATTATATGGAAATACAAAAGAAAATCAGTGAAACTGGAAGGCTAGACAAGGAGTGCAGAATCAATTCCAGGAAAAATACACTGATCACATCGTGATCACTATCGTGACCCAGTTTCGCGTACAGCGGCTGGATCTGTTTTAATTGGGCTTATTAAGGGCAATTGGGTCTTTTCACCAAGAAGTCCCAAAACCCTTAAGAGGCATTTTTAGAGGCATAATTAGGTATTCAATTATTATTCTTCTTGTGGGAGGAAGAGAAGAGGCTATCACAAGTGGAGAAGGGAAACCTA
>JBDJHY010096671.1:0-13761 GCA_039654485.1 Withania somnifera
TGGCTTAAGAGCAACAGCCAATCCAAACTTTGCCCCTTTGTTAACAGCTTTGGTGTCAATTTCACCTAAAATGGTGAAAAGAGAATTTGGACGCCATTCATGTTGGAGCAGTGCAGTTGCCTTGCCAAAATATTTTAGGCTCGCCTTCACAGTGGTCAGCTCATCCAACGGATGCCGAGTGCCAGCAGTAATGGTTTTCTCATTGATGGAGAAGCTACGGGTAACCTCCATGCCAACAACAGCATTCAGGGGGCTGAGTTTCTGGTACTATGATGTGCTCAGAATGTCTCCCTTGTCATTCCTGATTTGTTAAGCAATACATGAACATTTTAGATACACTAATGCCGAATCGAATTAAGCCTTCAAATAAAGCATTCCAACAGAGCAGCTAAAGATTACACCTATATTGCAACAATTTTACTACAGATATTCTAATAGCGCACTAAGCAACTATCCAAACATGATATGAATCCCCAGGCAGGCTGTTCATTTCTTCCGCGAGTCCATCCTTGCTCCCGAGCCTTCCTCTTGCCCCAAGCGACTATACAAACATGATATTGATCCCAAGGAGCACCAAATAATGTGCTCAAGGTCATTGAAGTCATCCTCGAAGCATTCATAGCTTGCACATCTTGAATAAGACTTCCATGCTTTGATTTATCAAGAATAGCTCTGGGCAGATTCATATCAATAGTCATGTAAATATTGAAGTTACAGCTGCCATGACCAGTACAAAACTTTTAAGTAACAAGGAGCAGTGATTTGCTTTGAAACGATCTTGTTTCAATGTCACTATTTGACAAATAAATGAGACAAATGTTTACCTTTGAAAACCTTGGTTCAGGAACTCTGAAGCTTAAAATTGTCTTCAACCTAGGAGCAGCTTCATCAATTGTAATGATTGTGAAAAGCTAACATGCTCACATAATTATGTCAGATTAAGTTCATTGTATAAGAGAAGGAAGAAGAAAATTAAGCTAAATAATTACCCTAAAAGCAAATAATAAAGAAGGCTACAAATATGAACACGGTATTATAAATCAGAAAAAAGTTTGTGTGTTACAAATGTGTTGTCAAGTAACCACTAAAGATGATGAGTAGAAATAAGAAGAGCACCATAGAAGAGTGAGGTGACAAATTAAGCAGAGAAATAGAGGAGAGAATTGCAGAACTCACAATGCGGCTTGTGTCTACTTTAATTGTAAGATTCGTTTTCTTCAATTGAGTGTTGACATTATCCAGAAACAGATCACCCTTAAGAACCTACTAGAATAAAGAAATTGTTCAAAAGGCAGATATTCAGAATTATAACTAAAGGGACTATTAGTTTGCATAAAAGTATATTTCCTCGGAGAGAAAGGACAATTAGCGCATGGCAAACATAAGCAAGTATCTCGACTTTCAACAATCATTATGCAGTAAGCAACCCAGATAACTGCAAACACAATGTGTACAAGGATATACAAATTTTTTATCTGAAGCGAATTGCAGTTAACAGAAAAAGTGAAGTTCAACGAGTCAACTTTCGATCACATAATCACAAGACCATACATACAAAAGAACAAAACCCAACTAAGTTAGCGTGATACACATGAATGCAAGAGATACTCATAGCTCCGGTAGCTAAGTCTGAAATAAATAAAAACTTGTGGTCTGCCTGGTAGTCCTTGTATACAAGATCTGATTTCAATGCAAAATAACAATATTACCAACCAAAAAATAAAAAAACATTGCAAATCACGTTGCAAACAACAAAAATAAATAAATAGCACAAACAAGAGTCTCTGACTCTCTTTCCTTTGTTCTATTACATTCCTGCATAACAAAAACCTCAACACTCTGAAACATACACACATAAACATATATTATCTCCGCAATGCAAATTATCGACTTGTACTGAATATCTGATTTCAATGCAAAATTTCACGAGCTTACCAACTAAATACAGAAACATCGCAGTCACCTATTTGTGGGTTGTATTTATTAAATTTTGTACGTATATCTACTAAATTTGTATCATCATTATTGTATCAATATATTTTATACACGATTTATACAACTAGTTTTATACAATTATATTTTATTCTTATACAATTTTATAAAATACAAATTATATTTTTTGATACAAATCTAAAAAAAGAGGTGAATATATAAAATATAAAGACTGAGAAAAAAAAGAGTGAAAGAAGATTTGTATGTATTTAATGATATAAATATATTGTAATACAGTAAGTGAAAAAAGAAAAACATATATATATATATATATATATAAAAAAAGGGTTATATTTGTTGATTCACTTATATTTATTAATATAAAACAACAATTTGATTTATAAAATACAAATATAGTAATACAACCAGTAAAATTATTTATTATTTTAATTATATTTATATTTAAAATTTCATAGAGTATGAAATGTAACTTCCCTGGCCTATCTTGTATATAAGTAGGCTATTTTTTAAAGTTGCCCTAAAATAATGATGGTTCCAGCTTACAATATTCTAATTACTTCATGAGAGCAAGCCTTTTGAAATCATGCAAAAATATGAATATACGAAGTCTTAATCTTAATACTGTAATTCTGAGAATTTAATGAGATTTTTAGGAAAATTTTATCTTTATTAATCTATTGAATTTGTCAAATAATTGAAAGAAGCGCTGTGATTTCATCCTTTAATTGCACTGGAGGGGTTTCTCGCCGCAGGTGCTCAAATCCGATGCCCAGAAGTATGTGAAGAAAGTGGGATTAGGGAAAGAAGATTATCACTTCTGGAAGCAAGTGGGAAAAGCTTTACTCTGTTCTTACACGCTGTTCGGCGTGGCGTGGGTGTGGAATGAAACTTCGCCACTTGGTTGTTGGACAACCACGGCCAAAGGAAGAAAAAGAACTAGCACATCTTTATGAACGCCGTAAATTTCCATATCCAGGTGATGAGAAAGCCATGGAAGAATTCGTTGCTAAAGGTGGGATGATTGGTACTATCATTGGTCCCAAGGGAATAATTGAATCTGATAAAGATTCCTACAATCATCAGAAAGCATTGCAGTATAAGAAAGTTGAACAAGAAGCCTTCAAGCTGTGGACCAGGCTGAGGAACGAGGTTACTTCTGAGCTTCAAGAGAAGGGGTCTGATGTAGATTGAGTTAATTATGCTGTCAGATTTACAGAAATGCAAGGTAAGACTGCAACTCCACATATAGCAGGAGGTTAACTGCACTGTGCAATTATGTTTCTTCTGCCTTTGAAAATTTACTATGTGTTTCTCGGTTCTGTAGTTGGATGTTTTATTGTGGGGAATTATGCAATATGGTTTTAACTATTTTAGCTCAATCGAGTGTTATCTCAGCTGTGGTGGACCTTTGCCATTATTTTTATACCTACTTTAATTTGCCGAATGTGATTTCATCCCTTGTCAAAGTTTGAGTATTGACTTCAGTGACTAAATACAGTTTTTGGTTTTGCCGCTTTTACATCAATTGATAGGATGCTTTACATGTGAATTCATCTGTTTTGTTGTTTAAATGTGTGGTGACTATCTTAAAGTTTCTCGACCTGGATCACCTCCTAGTTGGTCTTTATGATAATGTAGGAACTCTTTTAGGGTAATCTCAAATATTTAATTTCATTGTTTTATTTAATCAGCAGTTGTGGTAAAACTTGTCTCCTTTATGGTTATTCCTGCTTTTACTTACTCATATGCTAGCTGGTATAATATTGTACAGAGAACAGAAAATGACATGCTCTCACCAATACCGTTCATGTCATTTTCTTTCTATCTGAAATGTTTGAACTCAGAGACTCTGCATTGCTGAGTTTGGATTTATTCATGCATGCTAATTGATGTTTCAATTTAAAAATGAGTTGGTAAGATGAGTTGACACACATTCATACTTAATTTTTTATACAAGAACTATTCATTAAGATTTTTGCCTTTTCTTCATTGTAGTCCCTCTACAGTTGAATGTTGCTAGAGAAGAATAAACTGTATCTTTGATGAATTTGTGAATAACTGCTAATAGACATGACCATGTCTGAGTTTCAAAGCTCCAATAGGAAATAGTATGCCAAAGCAATTGGTATTGCAATCAGCATGCCAAAGATTACCCTGCAATCGGAATGAAACCACATCAGAAGACATATCTTCTAAAAATGTTCTTAGTGGAGTTAAAAGTTTGAGATGATAATTGTATCTGGTACCCTGTACTTAAGATGGTTGGATGTATATTATACTCCTTTGCAAAGACAAAAGGAACGATTCCTTGGGGAAGGGCTGCCTGCAGTACAAAGTAAGGCATTGAGTAATCTGCCATGAAAATTGACAGCAGAAGACAATGTGGTTTCACCTGCACAATTGCCAATTTAAGCAATTTTCCCCTTAGTCCAACAGCAATAGATGAGATTGCCATGAGAACAGGTCCAAGAACAAACTTCAGTGCCATTGCTAATATTGCCTTTTTGGTTCCGCATGCAATGATACTAGCTTGGGTTGCCATGAAAACACCTGTTGAATTAATGCAACATGAGTATCTGGCCATTTTTCTTTTTCATTTTCGGTAATTCTCTAGTAATTCATGTGATGCGAGCTTATTTTCTGTTTTATACCTATGCTAAACATTGCCATTCCAAATCCGCCATCTGAAAGTAGTGATATTGATCATTCAACAACTTTTGGCAGATCGACTCCCCACCTGCACTTCATTTTGTGTGACAAAAAAATAAGTCCGTTGATTTTCAATGTGGAAGGTTCTGTAGAAGATTTGGCTTTGTGTTTCTTGAAAGGCTTAGTTAGACTTTACCTGAAGTGTATGCTTGACCAAATAATACCAGCCAGAGCTGCGTGTGTATTAGGATTCATTATGAGTTCCTTTCCAACTGTTAGAAGAATTAGCATAGTCGTTTTCTCTCTTCGGGCTCTTTCTTTTGCTTCCTCCCCGTCCTTTTCCAGTTCTGGTACTTGAGGGACCTGAAGCTCAACTTTTAGTAGCAGAAATTTATGTATAAGACAAAAGAGCATACATATGATGTTTGCATCGGCACATTCAAATGTCATTATTAAAAGTATTAATTGCTATCAGCACCCAAGGGTGGGATTTAGTGGTCAATGAAGTGGGTTAAAGAACCATGAGGTCTAATGTCTAAGGTCTAAGGTCTAAGGTCTCAGGTTCAAATTCTAGCGGAGACAAAAAACAATAGGTGATTCTGACAGGTATTTCGTGGACTTAGTCGAGGTGCGCGAAAGTTGGTCCAGACACCACAGTTATAAAAAAAAAGGTATTAATTGCTAACTTCTAGTGAGCTGTTTACTTCTTCTTTCTTTTTTATGGGGAGCGGGTGGATGGGTGGGTGGGTAAGGGAAGTAAAAAAGCAAGTTGGAGCTTGCATCATATAGTCCTTTGGTTAGTCCGGAACTCCAGGGACCAATTATGGGTACTTTCTACTTTTTCTCACCGTTGAAGGGGTTGTCTCAGCAAAGTTGTTTGTTGAAAGTATTTGTCTCTCACATGCAGATGAATCAATTCATTGTGGTAAAGCTTATATTTTCTGAAAAAATGCTCCTTTTAAAATGTTTTTTCCCTTGTTATAGAAGCCTTAACCTATGGACTTTTTTTATGACAAGGGAGCCCGCAAATGTTACTGTTTAGGTGCGCACCCCTTTTCAGGCTAATATGTCAATGTTTGTTAATCCACATTAAATTTGATATAAAATAGTATCAGCCAATCTACATCTAAACCAAATGATTCCCAAGTTGTTGCACTATTTAGTGTTTAACTGCCAATAGAAATTTGTGCCATTCTGAAACTTATTAATCAAAACTTTTCCGAAGAATCCTGGGGCATTTTTTGGATCCATAAACTCAGTAACTAGTTCTATTTAAATGACAGATAATATGCGTACTGTTTGAGATTGCATTGAATCAACAAAGATTCACATATCCATTTAAAGGGAAAGGTTAAGTGAGGTCCATAAAATAATTTCATACATTAATTGTGAGATGTTTATGGAAGCAGGAATTGAGTAGATGGTTAAAATATATAGAGCAAGAAAAATAAATGGAAATTGAAAAATAATCTGATTCATTATTAAAATTAGGCCCGCAATTAAATATTTTTATATATTTAATGAATTTAATAATAAGATCTAAATAAAAGTTAGTAGGTTCATTCAAACCAGTTATAAATATTTTTTAAGGTGTATTAATTGGTATGAAATAATAAGTGATCTTTTTTACTTTAAAAGAAAACATCTCAATATTCATGTCAAGAATCAAAATTTCCAAAAATTGCTTATTTGGTCAAACGTACAAAACAGGATAATACTTTTTACTTGCATTCTTCTTCCTTATCCTCATCGTTGTCGTCTCCACTTGTTAAGGATATACGCAGACTTAATTACCTTTCAAGCTTTAAACCAATGCATGGTAGAGTCAATTGTTGTTGTGATGATTTGTTTTTCATCGGGATTTGGAGTAAGGATGAGAAAGAGCCATCCCTATTATCATTATCATCTCACCAGAGGAATATATTTATGGATTGGGATACGACTCTACTAATGATGACTATAAGATCCTTAGTAGCAAAGCAACTGACGAACTTGTAGCACTTAAAAGTAGTTCCCGGAGAAAAATTGAAGAAATCTCAGGTAGGATGAGTGACATTCGTGTCTCTCAACGGGAATTATGTTTGGCATTTATACATGGAACATTTCATTGGATCAATTCGTCCCAAAGGCTATCTGTGGTTTCATGTATGGAGAGATTTCGTGCTTCCCAATTAGATTTCTTGAAGTAGGTGTATCAGAAGACTCTGTGTTTGTTATAACGATGACATAAATTTGATTTATGGGTAATGAAAGACTATGGTATCAGGATGAAACGGTTCACATTACCGAGTAATTGTACATGTGTAATGTTTGTTATCCAGATTGAATTTGATATAAATAATTTACTATTAATATGGATATGTATGAACGTATTTACGAAGTACCAAAACATAAAATAATATTATACTTTCTAGAATTAAGTCAATATATTTAGGAAGAAACCTTGGGAATTTTTGAACCATAGGAAAGTACATACTATATTAACCAGTGCATACTATATTAACCATTGAACTTATATAAATTGTTTGCCTTGGAAATAAATGCCTATGCGCATCTTGCTGTATTTGTCCATTCTTCAACACATTTAGTATTTAAACAACATTCATTCATCAGCTAAAAACAAACCTCTTTCCCTCTGTTCTATCGCATTCAGGCATGACAAAAACCTCGACACTCTGAAATACACACACATAAACATATATTATCTCTGCAATGCAAGATTTCATAAGCTTACCAACTAAAAACAAAAACATCTTAATTAACGTTCCAAGTACCAACAAAAATAAACAAATTGATAGCACAAACAAGAGCCTCTTTGCAGTATCGATGGTATGATGGTATTAGTTGAGGTACGCAAAAGCTAGCCCGGACACTATGTTTATTTTTAAAAAATATCCTATGTTCTACCACATTCGTACATAACAAAAATTACCATACTCAAAATACATAACACATATTATCTCAGTCTAATAGTCCTTAGAGAAGATGTGTTTTCAATGCAAAATAGCAATATTTTTCTAAACAACCGTGGTTTCTGTACCAGCTTGCGTATACCTGAGAATAATTCCGGAGTACTTTTCGTTTCCACCCTCAACAAGTACCAGGTAATTATACCCATGGTTCTCACACATTTCAAAGTAACAATATTACCAACCAAAAATAAATTAAAACATGGCAGTTTTAGTCGCAAGCAACAAAAATAAGTAGGTAGATAGCACAAACAAGAGTCTCTTTCTTCTATTCTATAACATTCGCCAAAACGAAAACGTCAAAACTCGAACGCACACATATATGCATATTATGATGCTAAACGTTTAAACCAGAAACCTACGAAAGGTACCTCGAGCCTTCTTGCCGATGTTTCTGTAGAGACCAGGACCCTGCCCATTTTTGAAGTGAAAAACGAAGTAACAAAAATTTTAACGAAGACGAAGAAGGTGTAGAGAAAACTTTATAAAGCTTTGTAGCTGTGAAGCAGCAGTGAGGAGTAAGGAAGTTTCTATATATACGACGAACCGTGCTAATTGTGTGGTTCAGTTGATCTAGACCGTATATTTGAAACTTGTCAATTTAAGTCTATTTAGGACCGTTAATTATCGTGCTTGTCTGGGTGTTGGTGGACACGTGCCCGTGATTGTTAAACGAAGTGCAGATAAAGGGTTGCTTGGGCTGCACACTGGTGTAGGATTCAACTCTTGTGCAACAAGATAAGAAGAGGTGTATTATCCAACAAGAAAAGAAGGATTTCCTTTTTCCCATCGATCAAGAAACAAATTGAAATGGAAAATATTCAAGTATTTGGAAAGAAAAAATCGTTAGGACTTACGGCTCGTTTGGTTGGAAAATAATTTATCCCAAGATTGTTTTTTGTTAACATTGTCAATTACTATTAACCATCAAGAAATACAATGCAAACTAGGAGTACTTGATCACAGCCACACGCCTATAATCAAGCCTCAAAAAGAAAAACTATTCAACTACATATATAGACTTTGTCAAAACTTCCTACTCCTACTAGCTCTCTTAGACATTTCGAGCCTATCTATTCTAGTCAGAATTTCTCTTTTGATTTGTACTATCATGTCCTCTATTTGCACATTAATTCCTTTGTATATCTTCAGTTTCTGGCTCTCCAATTATGGTATATCAGACACCCTAAAACTGCAGCAGCCACTTCTTTTTTACATTTCATCCAGTGCCACATTTTCAGCACCTCCAACACCTGTTCTACCTCACCAATTGGAAGTTACAATCCTACCCATTGTAGTATTTCATTCTTGAGTCTCACAAACCAGCCATATGTAGTGAAGAGATGGTGGCATGTTACGAGGTCGTCATAAGCCGCAAGTGCGATCCTCTACATCAATATTCATCTTCAGGAACCGCTCTTTGGTAAACAGTTTCTTTTTCACAGCAAGCCACATAATAAATGTGTCTAGGTAAAGAGACAGAACTCCATATGAGATCAGCCACTAGCATTCTCTCCTGATTTCCAATTAGTTCCAGATATCTTCTAGTGATGAATAGTCTCATTTGGTAGTGACGGTGTACCTATCACGATCAAACCAACTGCTCATTCTCTCCTTTACGGAATCTAATTTCCTCCAATACCAACTTCTATTCGCTGGAGCTTTATGTATCCATATATTATTGTCAGATCTGATGTATATGTCATGCACCCATTTGACCCATAAAGAGTCCTGCTCCACAACAATCTGCGACAACAACTTTCCAATTGATGGTATGTTCC
Organism: Withania somnifera; assembly: GCA_039654485.1. Classification (NCBI taxonomy): domain Eukaryota; kingdom Viridiplantae; phylum Streptophyta; class Magnoliopsida; order Solanales; family Solanaceae; genus Withania; species Withania somnifera. The sequence goes on from JBDJHY010096671.1 coordinate 9,353, forward strand.
ATTGACCACATCCTTTGATATTTAAACTACTAATTGTCTTTGGTACACAAATCCTGTCCCAAGCCACTAAAGCAACCTTCTTTTGTTTGTATTGCTTCCCTAGAGATATTGCCTGCATTTCCTATTTACTTCTTTTACCACACCTTGAGGAAGGATAAACACTGAGCCCCAGAAATTATGGATAGAAAAAAGTACTGCAAGCACAACCTGGAGTCTCTCTGCATAAGATACTTCCTTGGCATAAATAGTCTGGATTCTGGTTGTAATTTTGTCAATTAACATATGACACTCTAACTTGCTCGATGATAGTGGCAGTTCTAGATATCGTATAGGAAATGATCCCTGAGAGAACCCTGTCACTGTAATTAACTTGTTTTGACACTGATCATCCATCCCTGCTAGGACACATTAGGCTTCTCCATATTTACAACCAATCATGTGCCTGAGCTAAAGTACTTCAAAGCTTCTTTTATTCTTGAGATTGACCCTGGGTCTTCTTTGCAAAATATCATAAGATCATCAACAAACAAAAGGTGGGTCAGTTGTGGTGCTTTACACATAGGATGGAACCTAAAAGTAGGCAGCAAACTTATACATTTCAAAATTTTTGACAAATATTCCATCACAGGAACAAATAATAATGGTGACATCAGATCTCCCTGTCTGAGACCTCTCTTCCCCTCCAAGAATCCATGTACTTCTCCATTCACCTTTACTATAAAACTAGGAGTGGTGACACAAGTCATTATCCAGTGTATAAATCTAACAGGGAACCAATAGCCTACCAAAGCTTCTTGAAGAAACTCCAGCACACCATATATATGCCTTCTTAAAATCTATCTTTATTAAGCACCTAGGAGAAGTTTTCGTATTATAGTGCCTAAGAAGATCATGACATATCAACACACTATGTAGCATTGATCTCCCTTGGACAAAAGTTGCTTGGTTCTGAGCCACAACATTATCCCACAGCTCCTTTCAATCTACTACACATTAGATTAGAGATACATTTATATACCACATTGCAACAGTATATAGGTCTGAATGGGTTGTCCATCTCAGGGTCATTGACTTTGGCTATGAGGAAATCTGGAAAAACTCCAAATTGCTTCTGTGACATCCTGTCCAACAATACTCTAAACAGACTTGAAAAAACTAGAGCCATAACCATCCGTCCCTGGACTTTTATTACTATCAATGGAAAAAGATTGCATTTTTGACATCCTTAACAATGAAATGAGTTAAAAGCTGCATCTATTGCTCCATGTTTAGGACTGTACCATTTCCAAGAAAATAAGATCCAGCTTGCTTTCTAACTGGTGCTGCTCTGCTAAGTAGTTCCTCATAGTAATTCATAAAAACATTAGCAATATCATCAGGTCCAGTTTTCCATTCTCCATGCTTATCCTTAAGCTTATAATTGATTGCTTAAGTCTTCTATGTTTAATCACTGAATGAAAGTACCAGACATTTTCATCCCCAAGTTTAATCCATGTGGCTTTACTTTGTTGCTGCAAGTACATTCAGCCAGATATAAAGATTTTTGAAATTTTCTATACATGACTTATTAGCCTGTTGTGCCTCTATATTCAAAGGGTCAGTTTGCAGAATTAGCTGGGCATCTTTAAGGCCTTTCCTATCATCTTCCACTTCATCTATAGGATTTCTAGTGTGTTGCTCACTCATATTCTTTAAACTTGCCTTCAACAGTTTGAGCTTTTTAACCACTTGAAACATTCTACATCCTTGTACATTCGTTTTCCGTCCATCTCTTACGATCTCCAAAAATTTTGGATGTTGCCCTCATATATTACAATATTAGAAGGATCTCCTCCTCGTTATTTTATCCTCGGTTATCTTCACCTTTATCGGGCAGTGATCACTAGTGGCCTCAAGCAAGAAAACAACCTTTCTAGTTGGCATAGTATCTAACCAATCCTGGTTAATGAAAACCCAATCAATCTTTGAAAATATTCTAGCTTCGTTCCCTTTATCATTCCAGGTGTATATTACCTTGATAAGGCACAAAATTAATCAACATTCTTCAATGCAATCAACAAACTCAGCTACTTCTATCTAGGTTACCGGATTACCACCAATCCTATCTTCAGAATGTAACACTGAATCAAAGTCCCCAATAGTACCCTGGATTTATCACTCATCTTGTTCAAATCTATCAAGTATTCACATAAGCTTCTTCTTTCCTCTTTAGTGTTGAAGGCATACACAAAAGTCACTATGAATGTGAGCTTTTGTGGTATATGCTTCACTTCACAAGTTATAGCTTGGGTTGTCATACTAAGCAGATCAACTTGATAATAATCCGGTCTCCAAGTAAGTCAAATTCTACCATTATAGTAATGTTCTAAGTTAGTGATAAAAGGCCAGCCACTAAACATTGTAGCTGCTACACTATCAATCTTATCCTTCTTTATTTTTGTTTCTAATAATCCAACCAATCCTATACTTTCACCATTGCAATGGAGCTTGATCTCCTTCTGCTTATTAGGGCCATTTAGCCGTCTTACATTCCAACTTAGTAGATTATCCATTCCCTACAGCATGAATGGTGTCTCTCATATCATTTCTCACAGCTCCATCGTTTCCTTGATTGTCGAAACTATCGGGATTATGCAACACCTGAAATATGTTATTCCTTACCATCTGATGACTTTGTAGTTGCTGGCTTTTCCCATACTTTATAGGGGTTATCCAACCTGAACTATCTGTTTGTCCCTTTCTCATTGGACTGCCTTGTCTAGGCTCTGTAACTGATACTGTGCTACCAATTCCTTCCTTTTGGTTTACTTCATCTGTTGGCCGTTGTTTCCCTCTTCGTGCTGCTTGATAACCTCCTCTTGATGTTTTCCTATCCCTTTTATTAACCTGCTTAGTTCCATTCTTGTTCCTACATATCTCCTCTGAATGCCCATACTTGTCTCAGTGCTGACACAGAGTAGGCTCCCACTCATAGCTAACTTTCTGCTCAATGATATGCCCTTTTTCATTCCTAAATAGGATTGTGTTTGGGAATTGTGCATGCAGCTTCATTTCTTTTAGCAATCTGGTAAAATTTAGCCCAGCTTTCTTCTCTGTATTGCTATATACCATTAAGGGCTTCCCAACCAAACTTCCTATTTAAATCAATCCTTTCTGACTCCAATACTTGAAGTCCAACCCTGGCAATTTTATCCATATGGGAACAGTTAGCAATTCATCTCTAGAACACTTCATATCCGGGGTCCACGTTTTGACTATGAAAGGTTTACTATCAATATGGAAGATTCCTCCTTGAACCACTTCAGTTTTACCCACTGCATTATCAAGCCTAACAAGAGCAACTCCATTTTTTAGCATTACTATCTTATTAAATGCTTAGCCTACAATCTCTGAATAAAGCTCTTAAGGACATTGTAAGGTGGGTGAGCACCTAACACATAGCAAACTAGAAAGTTTTTCCAGTATTTTATCTCAGAGCTAATGTCCTCTAGGTCAATTTTTACACACGACATTTTACCTTGCGTGGTAGGAGCCATAAATCAAGCTTAAAGCCAGCATTTACTACCTTATCTATGTCAAGTTCTGCCAGATTGAACCCTTCATCTCCTGAGTATTTGCTTCTTCCTCAACCATATCTGCGCATGACTTCTTACTACTGCTTGGTAGATCTGATTTCTGAGTGCTGCGATGATCTAAAACAACATCTAACCATTGTTGTTGAGCTTCCTTCTACTTTTCATTTAGTTGGATACTTCTTTCCTTGACCTGATCTGCAATTACTGTTCCCCTAGATGAGCCTTCTGATATTGATTTTGGAGAATGTACTGTTTCATTGGGCAAAGACCTAATTCTGCAAGATCCAATTGTTGTTTGAGCTGTTTTCTTTGCTAGATTTTCCTGCGCCATTAAAGCCTTCTGTGATGGCTTTCGAGCTCTCCTACCCATGGCAGGCGCACTTTAGGCTAAAATGCACCGAGAAGAGCCATCAGAGAATTCATACGATTGTTATTGCCTTTTAATATAAAATAAAAATAATACTTTACTTACACTCTTTAGAATAACTAGTTCATAAATAAGTTATTTCACAATTTTATATTAATTAAATATAAAATAATTTATTTTAAATAAAATTTTGAAATTAATTATTTGTTATTCCAGTTTTCTGGAAAAGTTTTCTGAAAAAATTAAAAAAATGGAAAACGTGTTCAAATTAAAAATTTTCCAACAAAAATGGAAAACTCGATTTTCCAAATTTACATTAAATTTGGAAAACCTTGTTTTCCACTTTTCCAAATTTTCTTGTAATGGAGTTTTCCACTTTTCCAGATTTTTTTGTAATTGAAAAACTTGCTACATCATATGATATTATGTTTTTATCAATTCTTACAATGTAATGAAAATTGTGTGCT
>JBDJHY010096891.1:0-13759 GCA_039654485.1 Withania somnifera
TTAGGGTGCTCATATCTTGTTCATTCATAAGAAAAATGGTTCCCTTCATATGTGCATTGGTTACCATCAACTGTACAAAGTCACTATGAAGAATAAGTATCCAATTTTGAGGTTGATGACTTGTCTGATCAGCTGCAAGGTGCTCGATATGGACATTTTAAGTTATTGGTCATGTCTTTTGGTTATAATAATTCTCCTGTAGCTTTCATGGACCTTACGAACAGGGTTTTCAAGCATTACTTCACCGGTTTGTGATTGTCTTTGTTGATGATATTCTAGTTTATTCCAGATGTGAGGAGGAGCATGAAGCATGCAAATCATCTTTGAGTTGTTCTTAAGATCCTTAGAGAGAATTATCTTTATTCTAATTTTTCTAAGTTAACTTTTGGATTCAATCAGTAGCCTTCCTTGGTCATATCATTTCCAGCAAGGGTATTTGGTAGATTTCTGAAAGAGTGATTCTATTAGAAATTTCTTGAGACCTACCTCTCCTTCAGACCTTTATAGTTTTATGAGGCCTATTTTTTCACTCCTTATAAATCAGACGTGAAGGAACCTACCTTCCCACTCGTAGGTCAACTTAGCTCGCGACTAAAAGAGATAAAGAACTAATTAAAATGCAGAAAGTAAATACAGAAGCAAACTATTTAATGCGTAAGTCTTTTCTATAAACCTTAAACCAGGTAGCCACTATTTACAAGACACTATAAAAGATTAAAATGAAATTCAAAGGTCTAAACATGATTCATTATAAAGTAAAGACACAAGTAAATAAAGATAATGAAAAGTCCTCCACAATTGATGGGATCCTTCGAGTTCCCCAATTATTCGTGGACATATGGAAAGGGAGGTAGGCACTAAGTTTGGAGCACAACACTTGCACAAAAGTGTAGAAAAGCAAGGAGTGAGTACAAAAAAATTGTACACAACAACATCCTTGGTTGGTCTAATTATAAAGAGAAAACAAAATCTCCTAACTCCGAATTGATTCTCCAAATACTATAACATGCAATAGATATATCTAGTAATCCAACAATAGTTTATACAATTACAAAGAAGTACAAATAGCTAGACCAAATCTCCAAGTCATGTAATAGCAACAATGTCTCACGAAATTCAAGTCGAACAACAACAAAAAACAACATTAAAGGACTCAAGCCCAAATATAAATTAGAATAAATAGTATTTACCAAGTCGTTGAAAATAAACAATATAAATTATTCAATTCAGGTACCCGGTTAGGGTCTCAGCTATATATTATTTCCATGTAGAAATCAGGTCAGAGTTTCGATTGTGTAATTTCAATAATATAGGCCCCCGTTCATGGTCTCGGTTGTGCCTTCCCAACAATGTAGGAACCTGGTTAGGGCTAGTTGTTCCTTTCCAACAATATCAATTAAGACACAATGGCAAACAAACAATCAATATCAATAAGGTATAACATTTGAAGAATGTTGGAACACAGTGTCCAATAGTCTCGTCAATACATAATTCAAGTTTAATAATCAACTATTTCGATGTGAGAAATTATCAAATATAAATTACGGTAATTATCACAAATTGGTATTTCAAATAAATAATATAGGCCTCTTATGGGCAATCTATATCTAGACTATTTTTTTCCTTTTAATTTAGCTTCAGAATATCATGATCTTCAATTTCAATTTTTTCTATTATTTATCATGAGCATTTTGATCATCAACTAAATAGTTAAGCCATAAACTCTTGTTCAAGCTATCATTTCAAATTACATGATACAATCCAGCAATTTACAACAAAAAATCAAGTATATATATGATTCAATAATATCATCAAGTATTCTTATATTTCAACTTGTTCATTTTAAACGGAACATGATAGTCAATATCAATCCCAAAGCACCCATGTCACCCCAAATCACAAGGCATTTAGTAAGCAATTGTTAACCCTTTATAGAAAAAACATATATACCTCAAATTGCCTTAAAGTAGGGGATATCTACCAGTCGTAAGCCTTGCCCTTCTACAGAGCTTCGACTCGAGCAAAATATATTTACAAATATATTACCCCTAATAAATAACAATAACCAATACACATCTGTTGGAATTTAGCACCTCAACAAAAATTCTACCCCAGGCCTAAAATATTAAAATCTTAATTTTGTTGTATATGTTACCCAACACTTGGGGATTCTAAATATCAAGTTTTATAAATAAAAAAAATCAATTCATTACATTGTTGAAAATTAACTTTTTATGGAAGTTAGTGTTTATGTTCAAAACCACCGTCTTTGGGTTCAAAATCATGATATTCCATGTAATGATCATGGTAAAGTAATAAGAAATCAATGTAAAAGGGATTATAAAACATACCCAATTAATATCTTTGAGATCACAAGGCATTTAGCAAGCAATTGTTAACCCTTTATAGAAAAAACATATATACCTCAAATTGCCTTGAAGTAGGGAATATCTACTAGTCGTAAGCCTTGTCCTTCTACTGAGCTTCGACTCGAGCAAAATATATTCACAAATATATTACCCACAATAAATAACAATAATCAATACTGATCTGTTGGAATTTAGCACCTCAACAAAAATTCTACCACGGCCCAAAATATTGAAATCTGAATTCTATTGTAGAAATAAGTGACCCAACACTTGGGGATTTTAAATATGATGTTTTATAAATAACAAAATCAATTCATTTCGTTGTTGAAAATCAACTTTTTATGGAAGTTAGTGTTTATGTTCAAAACCACCATCTTTGGGTTCAAAATCATGATATTTCATGTAATAAGCATGGTAAAGTAATGAGAAATCAATATAAAAGGGATTATAAAATATACCCAATTAAAATCTTCAAGATTCTTGAGTAAACATTGACAAAATAGGGTCTTAGAGTTGTGGTTTTCATGATAAAATGAGCCAAATCGTGTTTTGTTATTGTTTTAAAACGTCCAGGGAATCAACATATTCACCGCAATCACGGTCCTCCTCCACAAATGCGGAGGTCAAAGGGAATACTTCATAGCGAGTGTAGTTAATGCATCACAATTGAGTAGGAAAAAAATCTAGACCACCGCGATCGTAGTCAAGCTCTGTGAACGTGATGAAGCCCAGGTGATAGCAACTAGTGCTATTTTTTTATAGCAATCCAAGAGATAAAATCGCTTTGAATAGTCTCTTGGGATTCAATAAAAATCTCATGACGACAAACCATATATGCAAACATAATATTTTTAACGTTCAAAACTCAATGGAACAATAAAATCACGCTTATGAGCTCTCCTTCACCAGACACATTAAGGGACCATTATTAACTACAAAAACTAAAAAGAGAAAATGCAAATGCGACTAGAAAAAAATAAAAGACCCTCATTCTAGACCAAATTCCACCTCCCAAAAGCAAAAAAAGGTCATATATTCCATACAGACACTCCAATATCGAATGTTGACCAAAGTCATCTATTTGCCTTAAAACTCAATTTTTTCCCGTCAAACCACAAAAAGTCACCATGACAAGTTTAAAACTTGAAATGAAGGACATACTAGACCAAACTCGACATTCTAGAGCTATTGGAACTGACAAATTTCTGATACAAGGTCCAGAACTCTAGATGTCCCTTATTGTTCCTCATTTCACCCTTAAGGTTTCCAAAACTCAAAATTCTCAAACTTTTATATCAAATCACATCCATGCCAACACTAACCATGGAGCAACACTTAGTTTGATATAATGTGACTATAGGAGGGGGAGGGGGTAAAACAATCAAGATACTCCAAAAATCAAAAAATAAGTTTAGGCTCATTATAACATCCACCACTAAAAACCATGTTTATCCTTGAACATAAGAGAATAATGAAGTATGGCCTCAAGAATCCAAAGACACATGTAATTGCTATCATTCCTTCCTTAACCTATTTCAATCAAACCACTCGTGCTGTAGAACTCAAGACTACAAGACACCTGTCATTACTTTTCCTATTGGACACTTGATCAAAGGTTCACTGAACACCGTTACCTCAACCTAACTAGATGCATGGTGGAATATACATATGTATCAAAATGAAACTTCAAAATTCTCGTATTCTAAACATAAATAAGTTGAAATTTCTCAAGATCTTTAAAAAAGTTCCAAAATATCAACCTGATTCAATCCATCTATCTCCTACCCCACAAAACAAATGTTACTTAATGATCGATAAGCTGGACCAGTACAAATCCATCTTTCCTAGATGATGTTTATATGATAGAGATCCTTAAGCTTCTAAAAATCATCATGAAACACTGGAATATTAACTCTTAGAAATATAATACAACCGATGAGAATAACATGAACGAATGACTCCTTGCTAATCATACTAGTAGGCATACATCCCATCTAACCACATAACCATAACTCCACAACCCCATATACCATCATGATAATTGAGCATCTTACTAATAAAGGAATCAAAGGTAAACCATACACAAGTTAAAACTTCCCATTTTAAACTCTAAGAGAGGTAAAGACAAAATCATGAGACTAAGCAACAATTCATAATAATTGGTTGAAGATAGAGAGCAATACTCGGGTACCATTAATATTAGACACCATGATACTGGTAGAAACAAAACCACTTTTTGAAGTACTGAAACATCATGAAGATGTTCTACTCATTAATCCAAGAATGGTATAGAAAAACCCATTCAAGTAGTGATCTTACCCAACTATAAATATTGCTACATGGCTTAATGATTCAAACTGTAGAAAACACCAAAAACCACTTCACATCTCACTACCAAATCAAATTTAACTCATCTAAAAGAAATAAGACAACTTGTTCACTAACATCTAACAAGTTCATATCATAAAACCGACTCACCCGATCCATAGCCTCTTCTTTGACCTATTTGACTCTAATAAGGTAAAGGTTGACTGGTATGATGCTTCTGAGAAGATTTTTCAAGAATTGAAGTCTAGGTTGACATTTGCTATGATGTTGACTTTGCTTGAGGGTTCTAAGGGTTTTGTGGTGTACTGTGATTCTTCAAGGATTGGTATTAGTTTTGGTTTGATGCATGATTATAAGGATGTAACATATTCTTCCTGACAGCTTAAGACTCATGAGAGAATTATCCTACCCATGATCTTGAATGTATTTGTTCTAAAATGGGCTTAAGTATTTCCAAAGTCATAATCAAGGTTTTTTTTACCAATATTAAAAAAAGGCTTAAAGCTTTGTAAAGGAAATATTTTATGAAAATCTGACTAATAAAGGCTTATACCTTTATAAATCAAATAAGCTTTTTGTGAAAATATGATCATGAACCATGATTTTATTACCAATGTTTAACATGACCATGAAAAACTTCAATTAGTAGTATACTAGCATGAAATTAACTTTAATTTATAAAGATATGCATTTTTATGAAACAACATGTAAATACCATGTAAAATCAACAATAATTGTCTTGTAATATGTTGGAGGAACTAACTTTATTATGAACAAGATAGTTGGGATCAACCTTAGGATATGAGCTTGTAACTTGAAATAAAGCATTTTTTATTCATGGGTAGGAAGAAACCCTTGTTGAAGTCCTACATACCCGATTGACATCTTTGAACTAATAGGAATGGTGGTAATTTAAAATTCCTTGAGCCTTATTAGTTATGGTACCCTTTTTGAGAGAAAGCGTATAATTTCTTTGTAAATGTTGAACCTTTTTTCCTACAAGAATGAGGGAATAAGGATTTGTTTGAGGATTCTAATCTTCCCATTGGACAATGAAATGACATAGTTTGAGGTGGTTGGATAGGAAAACTACCCCAAAGTCCCTAAAAGAACATAATTTAAAAATTTAAAATTTTACTGTGCTCAAATTACCTTTGTGTTGCACCACCTATTTCCTGGGAATGAGATGTGCAGTATGGCACCTATTCCTTAAGAATTAGTGAGAGGTGCACCACCTTTTATATGGGTGAGGTAGAAAACTCCCGAGGATATACCGTGTGGTGCTCCTTGTTCTCGAGTCCTTTACTGTATGACACAAGGGCAATTCCCATGTTTAAAAACTCCCTATAAGTTCCATGAGTAATCTCAAGTGATTTGAAATGGTACATGGGTTCTAAGACTCATTTCTAAATCTCAAAAGCACTAAGAAAAGGACTAGAATTCTGAAGTAAGTTTTCAACATGTTACAATATCTCCCCCTTGAGATCATTCGTCCTCAAATAAAGGTTGAGACTGAGACTGAAGAGTGATATGCTATAAAGGCTAGCATACTAAATTCTAACAATGCACATAATATTGATTGAGATTAACTAGTTATACAAAAGATGTAAACTAATTTAAAGGAAATATACCTAACTGTAGGCATCTAGAACGGATGCATACACCGAGACTTATGAGAGCTAACATGGAACATGAGACAGTAAGGAAGTGAAAAAGCTGACATAGAACATGAGACTTTAAGGAAGTAAATGAATAGAGGGTATTATTACTTCATACTAAAATTGAGGTAGAAGGCAAAGATGATGATATTTGATCACCATGTCTGTTTCTACTTCCCAAATAGCTCCTTCTATAGATTGATTTTGCCAAAGAACTTTGATTGAGACATGTTCTTTATTTCTAAGTCATGCACCTAATAGTCTAGGATCTGAATTAGTACCTCTTCATAGATAAGGTAGTCTCTGATACCAATTCTTCCCAGTGATACAATTATAGAAGGATCTCCCAACCACTTTTTCAAGACAGACACATGGAAAACTAGGTTCATTGCTGCTAAATCTACTGGAAGATCTCGCTAATAAGCTACATTACAAACCCTCTTCAAAATATGATATGACCGAATTAGTGGGTACTAAGCTTCCCTTTCTTACAAAACCTGATTACTCCCTTCATCGGAGACACCCTTTAATAAAATCCTATCATATACTTCAAACTCTAAATCTATCCTCACCACATAGGCATATGATTTTTGTCTTCTCTTAGTTGTCTTTATTCTATATCTGTTGATCTTAACTTTCTATATAGAATAATAAAATAAAAATTGCCCGATCTTCTCTACTTTACCAACCTCAAACCAACATATGGGAGATCTACACCTCCTCCTGTATTGAGCATCAAATGGGGCCATTTAAATACTGGAATGGTAGATGTTGTTTTACATAAAATCTATCAAAGGAAATTGATTATCCTAAATTCCCTTGAAATCGATTGCACACACTCTAACTCTATCCTCTAAGGTTTGAATGGTTTGTCTGCCTGACTATCTATCTGTGGGTTTATGTGGTGAAATAAACCTGAGAACAAAGACCCTACTAAAATAACATCTAAAATTAAGAGATAAACTGTGTACCACTGGTCTAAAATAATAGACAATGAAACTTATGCATCTTGATGATCTCATGTAGATAAATCCTTTCATATTCTTCTATTGAGTTACTACTATGAACTAGCAGGAAGTAATCTGACTTAGTCATCTTTTCTACGATCACCAAAATTGAGATACATTTTTTCTTTGTACGCGATAGATCAATGATGAAGTCCATATTTATCACCTCACCCTTCCAAGTGAGAATTTCAAAGTTCTTTATCTCACCTACTAGCCTATAATGTTCTACCTTGATTGAAATTCAAAAACTTAGCCAAAAACCCGATTAAGTTCTTCTTCATCCTATTCCACCAGTAGACTTGTATCTGGTCCCTATGTATCTTAGCATCACTACGGTGAATGGAATGCCAAGAATTATGGGCCTTAAACAAGATTTTTAGCAGAAAATTATCAAAATTTAGAACACAATGTTAACAATGATATCTAATCAAACTATCTCCCCTTTGGGGGAAAATCTATACCTTCTTCTTATGAACTACCTCTTTTATTTGAAGCATAAATCAATAATTATCTTGCTTTTCTTTAACATAAACCACTAAGGATGACCTTGAGACATTATAAGCCAATATAGCTCCATCATCTACATCGATAAATATTAATTAATAAAAATTTCCTTCTTAACCTCATCAATGCGAGCCACACTACCCATAGACAGCCTTCTAAGTTCATATTTTACTATATTTCCTTGCGCAAGTGGTAAAAACACTCATACCATTATCCTTGATTAACCCTAACCACCTTCTAAGATTGAGATTCAGATCCTTCTAGCTAAACATGTATGTAATATTTTGTGTTCAGTAAAAACATCCACATGAACCCTATACAAATAATGCCTCCAAAATTTTAAGTCAAAAACCACAGCTGCCATCTCAAGATCATGAGTTAGATAATTTATCTCATGAACCTTACATGTCTGGAAGAATAGGTTATGACTTTACCCTTCTACATCAAAAAACACATGAGTCCAACTAGGGAACAATCACAGTGAAAGCATTTTGTACCCTCTGATAGGGTTAACAGTTGAGCCAGAGTCAACATAGTATTCAACTCATGAAAATCTTCTCGCACTGGTCGAAACATTCAAACTTTACTTTTTTATGGCTCAACTCTACAAAGGAGTTGCTACAAATAAGAAAACCTAAATGAATCTATAGTAATACCTAGCTAAACCCAAGAAGCTATGAATATCTAAAGAATAGGTGGGTCTAGGTCAGTTCATCACTAGATCTATCTTCTGAGAATCGACTCTGACACACTTACTGGAGCTGACATGACAAACGAATACAAACAACAATTCATAATTAGTTTACATAGAGTTGACATATCGAAGGGCTTGAAGAACAACTTTGGGATGATTTTCATGTTTTTCTTCATTTTTGGTGTAAATTAGAATGTCATCTATAAAGACTATCACAAGCAAGTTTAAGTACGACTTTAACACATTTTTTACTTGGTCCACGAAGGTTGTAGGAGCATTTTTCATACCAAAGGACAGATCATAAACTCAAATGGACATAGTGGATTCTAAAGGAGGTTTTAGGGATATAACCATCCCTAACTTTAAGCTAATAGTACCTGACCTGAGATCAATTTTGGAAAAGTAATTAGCACCCCAAAATTGATTGAACAAGTTAGTGTTCCTGTGTATAGGGTACTTATTATGAATTTTTACTTTGTCCATCTAAGGATAATCTATGAACATTTTATAGGATCCATCTTTCGTATGAATGACTAAGACAGAGGAACCTTGGGGAGACATAATGGGCCTAATGGATCGCTTATTTAAGAAGTCTTATAACTGGTCTTTTGAGTCTCTGAATTTAGTTGTATCCAATCTATATGATAGAATAGATATAGGCCGAGTTTCTAGGATGAAGTCTATTCGAAAGTCTATCTATCTTTCAAGAGGGACTCCAGTTAGATCCTCAGGGAAAACATTTGGAAATTCACTGAATACTCAAATTAACTGAAGGCTGGGGGCCTCATATACAGAGTTCTCAACGCGATTAGGTGATAGCTACTACATTTATAAATCATCTTTCTATATTTCAAGTAGGAATTGAAATAATCTTTAGGAGAACTACACTACCCTCCCGCTCAAGGACTGACTCATCTATAAATTTAAATGAAAAACTCTAGTCCTATAGGCATCCTTGGCATAATGAATCCAATTCATGAAAAGGATGACATCAAATTCTACCATATCAAGCTCTACGATATCAACTTGACTGACATTATAGAGGACTAATACTGGAAAGTTATGGTAAATGCTTTTAGCTATAATAGAGTCACCAATCGGGATAGAAATGGAGAAGGGATTAGAAAGGCTCTCTAGACTATCTTGAAACTGACTGGGCAGTTCTGGTAAATTCTTTTAGCTATAATAGCTCCAAGGTCTAATAAAGCATAAACATCTAGGGATTTGAAATTTAACATACCCGTGACCGCATCTAGTGATTACTCCGAATCTTTTCTAGAACAAAATGCATAAAGACTATTTTGGCATTGACCACCCCTAGTACTGTATGAAAGACCTTATTGAGCTGGATAGTATGCTAATGCTGATGAAGAAGTGACATGGGTCATATTACTAGTAGTTACCTATCTAACTTGGGGAAAGTCTCTAAGTTGGCAACTTAGCTGGACACATCCAAAGCAACACCTCTGTATCGCAAGACACTGGACAAAATGATTCTTACAATATTTTTTGCAAGGTGGATAAGTATTCCCCCTAGTAACATTACCTTGAGAGGAAATGTAGAATTCCCGACTTGCTAATTCTTCTGATATATGAAGTTCTCAGTAATTGTACTAGCTAAAGATTAGACTGGAGCCCTGAAAACCCACCACTACTACTGTAGTAGTGGTGGTCTATCTCCTCTAACTGATCTAAACTAGCTAAACTGAGAAGGGATAGTCTTGTCTTTATTTCTTTTATAATTCTCTCATAGATTGGACTTATCACCCTTAATTTATTCTAAGTGAACCATTAGTTGACTAATATCCATGTCATTATTTCTAATGGATACTCCCCCTTCCTTCAAAATATAAACGGAGAGGCTAGAAATAAACATATTCATCTGGCTGTGCATGTTTTCAATCATCTTTGTTGCATACCAGGACAAATAACTGAACCCCATACCATACTCCATAATCAACATGGAGCCCTACTCCAAGTTCAGAAACTCTATGGTTCTTTATTTTATTTTCTATATAAGGAAGAAGCCACCCAAGAAGGCCCCTAAAACTTTATCCAGGCTTGAGGAACAATGCCCACTATTCTATATTTTCCACTGGACCATACAAAGTGTGTCCACATCCTTAAAATAGTAGGATGCGACCTTCATCATATCACAAACTCATTAGTATCCTTTATGAAGTTCTCTAGATCTTCCCCCTAACATAGACTTATGATACTCTAGAGGCTAATCCGAAGAAATTCTCTAAATTTTAAAATAACAATATTTAGGGCAGCTCTATGGACTACAGTAGTGACTACCTGCTGGTAGGCATGGATTATGATAGTCTATGCTGATAGTTGTATGGATTCTTGAACTTTCAAATGGAAATTTTATCTAGTTGAGGTTCAAGGACTTGAGGGGATGGAGCTGGTGGATCCTTAGATTGCTAGGCTTGATTTTTTTCTTGACCTAATGGGTGGGGCCCTATATCTTGGAGCTCTAAGGGATAGTGAATGTTAGGGAGGCATGATCTAAATCGTACAAAGAACAATTTAGGTGAGGTTTTTAGAGACATGAACAAAGGTAAAATTTCCTAAAAGTTTTGTAGACTCTTTGTTATTAGTGTGGTGCGCTTCATACCCATAATGAAGACTCTAATAAAGGCTAGATTTTTCGATATCCTAGGACTTTTGAAACTAATGCTATGATACAAAGTTTGTCACACTCCAAGCCTACACCATGGAGCAACATAACCCCTGGAACCACCTGGTGTCCCAATTGTGCCCCTTGGAGCTATTATGATCTAAATATAAGGAAAATAACTGGTGTATGAAATTTAATAATCATGGATAGGTCAACAAAAAAGACAGAATAAAATAAAGTCTAATACATCACTATCTATGTTTGGAAAACGACACCAAAATCCTGTATAGATTAGATTCTAGGACAAATCTCTAGCTAACTTGAATAACTACTAAGTTTGAAATACTAAAAAGAAACAATCTTTTAAGAAATATGGACCTCAAAGCATGAGCACTTACCACTAGTGATATCCAAAAAGAAAAAGTCCGATCAACAATGTTTGCCAGGATAACTAGCTAGATAGACATTATAATACAATGCGGGTAAAAAGTATGCTACAATTTGTGGAATATGCTGGTCCATATGAATGCAATGTAACATGTATCAATGATTTATGATGCTAAGCTGGAAAAGTGCTGACAAAGTCTAAAGCTATAGGTTATGGTGAGACAACTTATGCAGGACACGTTCGTATCTTCAAAACATTAAATACTAAGGTAATATAAATGTTTAGATAAATACAAGATTGATTATTCGAATAAAGAAGGAAATCATTAAAATATAAAGATTGTATGACTAACTAATTATGACTTAACATATGACTGATCTAAGACTGAAGCTGAATTGTGAAACATCAATGTAAAATATGCAAGAGTAACAAATAACAATTTAGTAAAATTCATGGAAGAAGAGATAAACTCGAAGTAAAAACTGAAATATAAATAAAACAAAGCCATAAGAATTTAATATGAAAAATATGTGACTCTGACTATAAGATGAACACGAGTTGGAGTTTCTATTACCCATAGTAAAATCTGGTGAGAAGATATGAAGTCCAACATACGGGTACCATGTGGTAGGCTCCTTAATACCTTGCCAGGATATAAAGTGTTAAGTTATTCCTTTTAGGCTAAATTATCCTACGGTGGCATGCAGTTATCGAATTTAGG
The DNA here is from genome assembly GCA_039654485.1 of Withania somnifera. Classification (NCBI taxonomy): domain Eukaryota; kingdom Viridiplantae; phylum Streptophyta; class Magnoliopsida; order Solanales; family Solanaceae; genus Withania; species Withania somnifera. The sequence goes on from JBDJHY010096891.1 coordinate 12,296, forward strand.
TATGTTTGAACCCAAATCTTCTCGGTACTAATACCACTCCCAAAGAACAAAAATAACTAACCACTACACGTAAATTACACTAATTATATGAGTAAGTTGTGTGTCTAATTGACACTGGTTTGCTCCTATTATCCTGTAAGTACTGTATGAACTTATAATTCAGGTGTTCTGATTATAGTTAAATGAATTTGTTCTAAACTATGCTAAGTCTTTGAAAACATATAAATTTCTCATGATTTTATGACCAACACTCAAAATGAATTAAAACCTTATAAATCCAATCTTCTATGAAAATATGCACTTTAAAATGACTTAGGCCTTTTTAAAACCAATAATTTTTATGAAAATCTTACCATCGATCATGATTTTATTAGAAGTAATTAACATGACCATAAGAAAGTACAACTTAAAAATATACTAGCATGAAATTAACTTCTTTATAAATGCATGCAACTTCATGAAACAATATTTAAATATCATGTAAACTTTACAATAATCACTATGAGATGTGCTGGAGGAACTAACTTTATTATGAACAAGCTAGTTGTGATCAACCTTGGAATGTAAGTTTGTAATTGAAATAGAAATCGAAGGGTTTTGGACATAAGGGTCAAAAGTAACCCTATTGTAGTCCTATATAGCTATTTGAGAGATTTAAATCGATTCAAACGGTTGAAACTTGAAGTTCCTTGAGTTTTGTGACAACCTTAGGTGTGGAACCATTGTTGAGAGGAAGCATAGTGTTTCGTTCATAATTGTTAAAACTTTTTTTATGGGAACGGGGGAATAAATATTTTTCTGTCTTTCTATCTTCAAATATTAAAATGGTGTAATGTTATCTTCAAATTTTTGTTTCCCCTTAGTCGACTATCTTGTAGATATAGTCGATTAGTACTGTAGTTTGGTGAATAAATAGGTCATAATAGTGTACAAAGGAAAATGTACACATATTATTTTTATACTGGTTGGGGCTTAAAATGAGCCTTACTCCAGTCCCCTAGGGTTACAGAGGATTTCGATATTTTTCTCTTTTCTCTACTGAGTTTTCAATAACTCAGTGTTACAATATGTTACAAAATGATTGATTCTACATAAGAATTCAGTCCTACAAGTGCTAAGTCTAAACAAGAACCTAACCTCACATTACTAAGTCTGTTAAGATTTCAATGAACACACAATAACCTACTATGTCTATTAGGAGCTCAATGAACACACCATATGCTACTAATTTTTTCAAGAACTCTGCCCAAACATTGTCAATCTCGGGGTCTGTACCTTGGGGGACCGCACCTCATACTCGATTGCAGGGAGAATACCCTATTATTTGCCAAATCTGTGCCAAACCGGGGGACTCCCTCTAAGAGTGCCAATACTGGTGGTTCTGCCTCAATAGTGGCAACACCGGGGGACTCTGCCCCAAAAGTGCCAATCTCGGTAACCACATATACCTCGTTCATCACAGTT
>JBDJHY010097001.1:0-13759 GCA_039654485.1 Withania somnifera
CTTTTAGGTGGTATTAGGATGCATTCTTATCTAGGGTTATGGAATTAGCAGAGTGTAATAGTTCTCACTGGAAATATAAATTTATAGATGACCTTCCAACACTATTTGCGGAAAGAGTTAGAAAAACTCTTAGAAGTAATAACACATGTATTAGATATGAAGATTATACATATGGTAAGCTTATAAGTGTGTGCACTGTAGAAGGTTTAGCCTTATGTAATGAAATTAGGTTAAATCAATAAATTGCTAATCGTCTTAATGTAAGACAATAATTAGGAGAATTCTGTCAACAATTTGCAATTAATATGCCTAAAAAATCTAAAGAATCTAATAGATACAAGCATAAAAAGAAAAATTATAGAGAATGGCAGAAAAAGAAAAGAACAGAAAGGAGAGCCATCTAGGAAAAGAAGTTATAATGAAAGGAAGGATTATATAAAATCAAAAAATTCTAATGCTTGTTACAAATGTTGTAGAATTGGCCATTATGCCAAACACTGTAAATTAAAAGAAAAAATGAAAAATCTCAACATAGATGAAGATTTAAAAGATTCTCTTTATAAGATCTAGCTGGAATCTTCAAAATAAGAAGATATAATAAGCAGTGGAAGTGATACTTCTACTGATGAAGACTTATGACTTCTTAAAGAGGTACCAAAACAATCATGAAGTGAAGATGATTATCTACCTTATTAAATGGGTCAACCCTGCAAAGAAAAAGGGGATGATGAGTTCTACAATATATACTCTCAATTCAATGATAGATATTAATGTCATTAATAGTGATAATATTTTGAAAATTCTCAAGATAATAAAAGATCCTGAGATTAGATCTCAGATTATTGATAAGCTTAAACAAGAACCAACTACTAGTTATACTAGAAAGGAGGATGATATTTCCACTCCAAAATGACCTTATACTTTATCTGAAGTAAAAAAACTTCTTCATAAGAAGCATACTATTAGTACTCCTACTACTATAGAAGACTTAGTAGTTGAGATTGATAATCTTAAAAGAGAAGTTCATCATCTTAATAAAAAAAACTCGGTATTTGATGAAAGAATATGTAAATTAAAAGCAAAAAACTTTCAGCTAGATATTCTAGGCAAATCAGCTGATAAAGAAGAAGATCAATTCTTACAAACCTTGCAACTGATCCCTTAACAAAAAATCTATATAAAAATTACTTTATTAATAGATTATAATTTTAAAAAAGAATTCACTGCTTTACTGGATAGTGGTGCAGATGTTAATTGCATCAATAATGGATTAATACCTTCAAAATATTTTCACAAGACTACTCATAGTTTGAGAAATGCTAGTGGGCACAAAATGTGTATTGATTATAAATTGTCAAAGGCTTATATTTGCAAAAACAAGGTATGTATCCTAGAATCTTTTATCTTAGTAAAAGATATTTCACATGAAATTATACTTGGAGAACCATTTTTTATTCATATATACACCATTATTAGATGGGATGTTAAGGGCATCACTGAAATATTTGAAAAATAAATAAATTATATTTGAATTTATTAGCCAATTATTTTTTAAAATTATAAATGAAATCAGAGATAATATTACTCTAAATAAACAAAAAAAATAATTTTATTAAAAATGAAATTAATGGTCTGACTATTGATAATATTTTACAAGAACCTAAACAGAGTGAAAAAAATACAAGTTATGTATAACCAATTTTCTTTATAGATATGTGGCGACCATCCTAATTCCTTTTAGGAGAGGAAAAAATATGTAGTAAGTCTTCCATATAAAGAAAGTTTTTCTGAAAATAATATTCCTACAAAAGTTAGGTCATATTAGATGAACTCTGAATACCTAGAGTTATGCAAAAATGAAATTGAATCCTTATTAAATAAAGGTCTTTAAGAAATTCTAAATCTCCATGGTCATGTACTGCTTTCTATGTTAATAAACAAGCAGAGCAAGAACGAAGAGTTTCCAAGTTAGTATAAATTATAAACCACTTAATAAAGTTTTAAAATGGATTAGATATCTTATTCCTAATAAAAAGAGTTTATTAGATAGATTACATGATGATATTATATTTTTCAAATTTGATTTAAAATCAGGATATTGGCATATTCAAATCTCAGAAAGAGATAGATATAAAACTGTCTTTACTGTCCCAATAGGATAATATGAATGAGATGTTATGCCATTCGGGCTGAAAAATGTCCCCTTTGAATTTCAAAAAAATCATGAATGATATTTTTATACCATATAAAAATTTTATAATTGTTTACATCAATGATATACTGATATTTTCTAAGAATATAGAAATACATTTTAAACATCTTGATTTATTCAAAAAAATTATTATACTAAACGACTTGGTTATATCTAAGAAAAAAATGATGTTTTTCCAAACAAAGGTAAGATTTTTAGGACATGAAAAGGAAAAAATTATTCCAATTAATAAGAGTATTGAATTTACTTCTAAATTTCCTGATATTATTATTGATAAGACACAATTGCAGAGATTCTTAGGAAGTCTGAATTATATTTCTCCTTTTATAAAAGATTTGGGGCTACAGATACTGCTATATTATATGATAGATTAAAAACCAATCCTAAATCTTGGACTGACAATCATACACAAGCAGTCAAAAAGATAAAAATCAGAGTTCAAAATCTTCCATGTTTAACCCTAGCTAATCCTAATTGAAAGAAAATTGTAGAAACTGATGCCTCTGATATTGGATATGGAGAAATTCTTAAACAATATTCTCCTATTGATAAATGTGATTATATTGTTCAATTCTATTCAGGTAAATGAAATAATAGCCAGAAGAACTATGCTACTACAACAAAAGAGATTCTTGTTATAGTAAAATGCATTTTGAAATTCCAAGGAGACTTATATAACCAAAAGTTTTTAATAAGAACTGATTACAGGATTGCTAAATTTATATTTGATAAGGATTTCAAACATGATATATTCAAACAAATATTTGCAAGATGGCAGGCTTTGTAAGCCCCTTTGATTTTCAAATAGATTATATTAAAGGACGAACTAATAGTGTTCCTGATATTTTAACAAAAGAATATCTGAATGCTTAATATGTTTGATGATGCAGAAATGAGGCCCTCATTTCAAACCTCCTCTAAAAGAGGAAGGGCATGAGGCAGAGCTAGAACAGATAATAACAAGTTAATAGCTCAAATGGGAAACATGCGACTTATAGTTACTGATATTGCAAGTTCTAGTTCATCTACTGATCTTAATATAGATCATCAATTATATAAGGAATTTATAAAATTCATCAAGAATAAGCAAAGGGATAATACAAATCCTTCATATTCTTCAGCTCTTAAAGAATATACAGAGACTATTGAAGATTATGGACAAAATACTAAGAAGGAAATTATATTATTCCTGGATAATAGTGATCTCAAATGGAAGGAAGTTCCATGGAGAATCATGGATAAATACTTTAATGGAGCATCATATGCTTCACTGACTTATAAATCGCGAATGCATTTTGAAACCATACTAGTATCGTTAGGATACGTCCAATTCCAATAATTTTCCCCTTTTAATTCAAAAAGTATTTACAATTTTTTCAAGATCATTGTAAAAAATATCTTAACTCCAAAAGAGTGGGGAATAAGTATCCTAAGAGAACGAGGTTATATACACCCGCAACAAAAAGTGCCAGTCAAGTATAATTACTGAAATTATAAGGAAGCTTTTCATAAAAGATTGTTATATGAGAATAAGCAGCGAAAGCACTCACGGTTTATAAAAATCTGCCAAAATATTCATGGGCAGGATATTCCAACATAGTTTTGTTAATGGTTTTATCAGATAATTATAAAAATCTTTATAACATATGGGTTGATATATCTCCCAGGATATCTCGAAAGTATAATTTTTTTTATGGAATGACCCTCATGTACTTGTTCATTGAATTCTCAATAATTTGGATCATGAAATGGTTAGTGAGGGTTTCACAAAATGAAGATGGATTACCTGTTAGTGGATTTTTTATACCAGATTCTGGAACAAGTTAATAACTAAGGATAAAGATGGTATCTTTCATGGACAAAGTATTATAGACTCTATACAAAAGGCAATTATAGAATATAGTACTCACAAAAATACTGATAATACTCAGGAAGATGATAGTCCTTTAAAACAAGTATCCCAAAATTACAAATGAAAAAGGAAATACTAACTAAAGAACAAATACTTGCTTCATATATGGAAGAAGTAAAAAGAGATTTATTAAAAAAATTTAATATAGAAATTCCTGATCTTCCAGTGATAAGGAGGAATGCCTAGCAGGAGAATCACAAAGTATTGATAGTATGAATGATATGGAATTAGAAAATTTCATGAAAAATCTACAAAAGGAAGAATCTTCCAGCAATAAATTCAAACAAAGAAAACATAAAGAATAAATGATGAGCCCCACGCGGATATATCATTGGGGGAACAAAAATAATTTTTTTTTATAAATCTACTTTAATAAAGTAGATTCCTTCAGCTACTTTAATAAAGTAGATACCTTCTTGATAAAGAAATGTACAGTATTTTATTTTATCATTTTGTATACTCCTTCAGCTATATAAGGGGAAAAATTTTTAGTAGAAGGCAGAACTTTTAGAGTTCAACCTTATTTCTCTCTTGTAATAAATTCTTCATTAATAAAAGTTGGAGTTTCAAGAACTGCTACTGCTACTGGCGTCTCATTGAGGTATTATTTATTTTATTTATTCATTTTATCATGTTTACACTAGTTTAGCATGATAGGTTAAACTCGTTTGTATTAAACTATAACACCCTAAACTCCTGATATCATGGGCTAATATCTTAACAAACTAACATCATGAGATGGCAGAGAAGTTAGGCAAAAATATTTTAGAATGATCCAGGTAGGAGAATCCATGGTTTTACCAGAAGTCCTAATTATGCATCTTAAGGCCAAGGGTGCCATATTAGGGCAATGTTGGACTCGTTAATGGACTATCCTTGATAGGATTTGACTAAACTATTTTCCCTTGCACCAGATACAGGTTTTGACAGCAAAAACTACTAATGGGAAAAAGACTTTAGACACCACTCGAAATGCATTTGGGGTCTAATTTATGTAAACAAACTATGCATGCACACCCGAAAAAACATTTCAAACTCAACAGTGCAATTAAAATCAGGATACGAGATCGTTTTGGGAAAATGTTGACCAAGTCAACCATTAGTCCTAAAATACCCAAAATTCCATCTAACACCTCAAAAACACCACTATCCGATAAGCTAACCAACACTCTCACTAGCCTATAATCACTATTTCAGAGCTGATAGAAGCATCAGAATTCCATTTCGCTTCGAACACCGAAATACCACGCAAACCCTAATTTAGGCCTTAAATGAAAACAAACCACAATTTAGCACAAACGCAAACTAAAAATCCTAAAACATGAACTTAAGGTCCATATAGATTTTGTTTGGCATTTTGGAACTAATAGAACCATCAGTATTCAATTCCAAGATCGTCCTAAAGGAATGTTGATAAAAATCAATGAGTACTTTGCTTTAGGCCCTAAAATAGGAAAAGTGAGATAAAATCTCAACTTAGCCGCAAGGGAACTGGACCACCGGTCCTAGCAAGTTATAAATGACCTGGGGTAGCTACTAAAAAGCTCTAAAATACAAAATTTTGCATAATTCTTATGAATGACCGTGAGGGTCATTACAACATCCAATACTAAAAGGACTTTCGTCCTTGAAAGTCAGAATAGAGTGGAGATGGGTGAAGAGAGAATCCAAAAGAGGGGACAAAACTCCCGCACAAGCATCCACGACAACTCCACTAAGAGAGAACTACACGCACAAGCTAACCACAATTTCGCTGAAGATCAAGTACTAATACCCTCCACCAAATTCCCTGAAAGGATCGTAAGATATCTTAAAAAGTAAAAAACCAAAGATAAAGTCAACCACTACTCTCCCGAACACCCCAAAGGTTACCAAAAACACACCGCCACACTACTGGGAGACGAAACTGAGAGAATCACCATACGAAGACCGAAGAATAGACCTAATCTATAAGATCCCAAATACAAACTATTCTTCCAACTAGTCATCAAACCCAATAACTAGCCTTGTCACGCTACCTCCAAGAGATGCTATCAAAGATCTGCAACGCCCTCATAACCCAACTGGAACTACGCATATTCTACACCCAAGCAACATCCACTATGCTACTATACCAAGTGAGACTCCAATCTCCACAATTCCATAAGGCCTATTAGAATCTAGTACTAGCCTTTCAATCACTAAATGAGAAAGGTAACCTAAACCGATAGCATAACAACTAAAACCAATGGACCTCCGAAACAACTCTTGTAAGAAACACCAATGTTGTACTCAAACTAAGGGGAAGATACCCTGATAGGAGAGGAAATACCCAACCAAAACAATAAATCACCTTCTAAGAAATGAAACTATGAATTACCAGCACTCGCTAAAAGATATACAACAACTTCCACCATCTGCAACTTCTTTACAATGTCTCTTCTCCCCATCACTATCTACTAACTACGACTCTACTTGAATTAGACACATAACAATGATAAAACTCAAGTCAGCACTCCCATGTGATGCTCAATAAAAAATCTTCTATTGCACTGAATCTTAGAAATTAATTCCAAACAAACGTAACTCTGGTCTAACCAACTAGTTGAATAATAATTCCATAATTGTTTATCCTGGGATCATCCCCACCATAACAAGACAAAGCTCGAACACCATATACCTTAGCACTCCCATGCGATGCTCAATAATAAATCCTCTACCGCCCCAAATCTTAGAAAATAATTCCAAACAATCGCAACTCTGGCCTACCAACTAGTTGAACAACAATTCCACAATCATTTATCTTGGGATCATCCCCACCACAACCAAACAAAGCTCGAACACCATATACTTATCTAGTCTAAGCTGAAATGCACTCGCAGCCAAGGCTAACAATCAACCCTGAGCCTCTACCAATCAAATCTCAAACACACCCTGCGGTCTAATACAATGCGCGAACCCCTCGATCCTTAAGACACCATATGAATATCCTGTAACATAATCTTACTCAACTCGAAGAATCATCAAACCAACTCTTCTGTTAAGAAACCATGACAACTCCCCAAATCAAGGAAGATGCAATCCTTCTCAACCAACGGAAACCAACTTCCACGAGGACCCAACTAATCACCTCGCACACTATCACCCAGAAGTAGCACACATAGAAACCATTCTCCTTACCCGAACTAAGCTAACCTAACTAACTTAAGAACATTCGATCGACACTTTCAATAAACATCCAGTATATATATCATACCAAACTACAACAAACCTCTGGTGCTAAATATTCAAACTAGTAGCAATCTACCTCAACAAGACATACACAACTACCATCGCATAACACCAACCCAACCAACCATGAATCACCACAAATTAATGTACTAATAAAAAGAATAGATTACAGAACCAACCACCCGCAAGGAAATCCTAATAAGGACTAAAAACCTTGAAATATTAAGCAGAAAAACTCCCTATCTAATAATTTCTAGAGATAAGAACCAGTATAAAATATACAATCCCAAAAGGTACAAGTAAACCCTATTCTCCTACAGATACAAGAATCCACTGCAAATACCACACTACAACTGCATTACAAATCCATACAAGAAAACTTATATTTGATGCACCCTATTTCAGTACAAACTATGGACCTCCATCATAGAACCCACAAGGATGATACACCTTGTAACTTGCACCAATTGAATCCAAGATATTAGCAGCCACGTGACCTTTATATTAGGCCCAACTTGACTTAGGAACTAAGCTTCTAATCCACAATAAAAATAAAAGACCTGCCTGCAAGAAGAACACACAAACACATTTTCCACAAAATCCCAATGAAAACACATCAAGACCAAGACTCCCTAAGCCAAGAAACTCGATTGAAACAAATATAACCTTCAAAATAAATAGGAACATAATCGAAATGAACCTCAAACCCGAAAAACAAGAATATATAATGCACAGGTGGGTGGCTATATGGTGCAATCAAGGCAACGACTAAAATGTAACAAAAACACTAAAACAACCAGTAAGTATAAATTCTAATGCCGAAGAGGATCCGTAATTATGTCCAATGGCATGAAAAGTACTCATTTCAAGCCATAAGTAAAAAAAATGACCCTTAGTAGCTACAAAAACCCATCTTTGTAATTGAGGACCTGTTAGGCGTGGCTAAGGTCTTAGTATTAGCACGACTATCGAGAGTTACATAGAGAACATGGGGCAACCTACCCACTCCCGGAGATGCTCTACTACCACCCACGAACTATCCCAACTATTAATGAACCGTCTCAACTAACCAAACCAGGTCTAACATAAATATTCAATAGAAGTACTCAAGCCCCTTAACAAACTACCCAACCAGGTCTAGCATCAACATTTACTACTAAAACAAAGCTATGAAGCAATAATAAGTAGCTATCAATCCATGGTGCATTAGCTAATAATCGAATATAGGGGCAAATAAAATAAGCAGATACGCAGAAAGAATCACCAAGGCTAAAGAACTACCAAGACTAAAGACTTATCATAACCAACCAAATAAAAGTCGAACTAGATAACGACTAGGTGAAATCAAACCTGAGATCATTGCCTCTGCATTTTATGTCTTTGTTATAGTAAAGATAAAAACAGGCGTAGCCTTTCCACGGGTAACCAGACATTGACCCCAACCACCTACCTCATCATACTGAGCATTACCTTAGGTATCCTCCCTTCCATAAGGAATACCTTTAACTATTGGAAACACTGAATAAGGAGCACTCTAAGCTAACCCAAGCTAGGTTTACTCTCTACCACGATGGCCTACAACTCCACACTCATAGCACGTCCATCCTTGAGGGAAAACCCTAGCATAATGAATAGAGCTACCATACTCCAAACACTACCCTAACTGCTTGTGCTGCCAAAAGTCCTTCATAAAAAAAGACAGCCACCCTAGCTTTAAGACACAACAGGAATACCACCTACGACCTTCTCGGGACTCTAAACCCTAATATCTGGCTGAACCTCAAATGGAATCTATAGTACTGCCTAAGCTACCTGTGGTGCACCCCAAATTGTCTAATATAAAGTCTGAACTACAGGCAAAGATAGGTGAACCTAATTCCCTAACAACATGCCTTTAGCACTATCTTAATGAACAAACTACGAAAAAAGATGAAGGCTGGTGAGGGTATGATCTGGCATAATGATTGGTGATCCCACACTCAAAATATGGCCCTTAAAACCAAAATCAACAACACATGGCCAGTACCAAACTGGCCAGCACAACTGGAAGACCTAGAACCTTAACCACTTCTTCCATAAACCTCCTTGAAAAATCCCTCTATAAACCTCGCGTGGCCCACAACCTAAGTAATGGAATAGCCTACCACTATCAAAGGCTCCATTGCTAGCCGAAGAGGCAAGATCATCCCATCAACAAACCTTTGGCTCTATCTTTTTTATAGGAAAAACCATCGGTGCGACCAATACACTCATAAAACCAAACCTCATACTCAACAATGAATATATGACTCTACTGTAGGCACCTAACCTCTCTCTACCACAGCGAACCATTACCTATACCTCTCTACCGCAGCGAACAATTAACTATACCGAAAGATACTTCTTTCCTCGTTAAACCCAAAATCTCAAGAAACAGGCTCTGTAGAACAAGCATGGCTAAAAATCCCATTGGTATTGAAGTTAACCCTAGATCTACTAGGCATTGAAATTGAATGCCTTTAAATCGCTGGTTTGTGACTGGGCCTGACCCTCTACACACAACCAAAGCTCTAACGGGTGCATTGGCTCTAGAAAGTCCTTCTGCTCTTAATTGGTCCCTTTCTCAGCCCCTTATATGAGCCTTAACTACTGGTATGGAAGACTCGTCCTTGCTCGCTGAAGACCTTGAACATACAACTATGGGAGAACGAATGCCAGTGAATAAGTTTTCAGTGAAACATTAAGGGAAAAAGTGCAAGACTTGAAGTCGAAGAGGAGAAGTCATTTCTTAAATGTCACCATTCCTCCCAAGATAAGCCATGGACATCTCCGTATCGATCCACAGGACTCTACTAGACATTCCCTCTATATACTGATACTATACAAACCTATAGTTCTGATACCAAGTGGTCACGACCCAATTTCTTGGATTATGATGGCACCTACTATCCCATTAGTAAGAGAACCAACCTTGTAGCCCTCCACATTGACTTTGGGGTACAGGCTTGGTTCTCATACTGGTGGGATAGTAGGTTCCATCATGATTCGATAAATAGGATTGTAACAGTATCAAATGGAAGATAGATCCTTTTATTAGTAGGATGCCAACTCAACCCTTTCTAACTATATCACTTGCATGACATCAAGGATCTTAACCAATTCATCTAGAAAATTTTGAGGATCTCACCCAAGAATCAGTAAAAATAGAAGAACTCATCCGAATAAAATCTTGAGCTCTGGTAATAAAATTACCCTAGCTAGGGCAACAAAAATGATGGCTTGTTTTTGACTTGGGCCTTAACTAGCTGATAAAAACAAATACATGTCATCTTGAAATTTTGTAGTGATGCCTTGATCGGGTTAAGCAATGGAGCTGGTAGGGATGCATTCGTGGTAGGACGATCAGGAGAGCTATTAGCTTTTTCCCTACGTCCAAGTTATCTACCGTGGGGCATGATTGTTTGAAAGGATAGAGCATGTATTAGAAAAAGGTTTAAGGTATACTTCATAGCACGAGAAAAGATATGAAGAAGGTGAGACTATTTCCTAAATTTTCTGTAGCCTCTCTATTATAAGCATTGTGTGAAACACACCCTTAAAAGAGACTCTACTAAATGTGGTTCTGGACATACCCTAGAAAACTTAAACCATCGGCTCTGATACCAAGTTTGTAATACCCTAAGTCTACCCATTAGATCCCGACACAACATTAGGAGCCAACAAGTGAGACCTAAGCAAGACCTTGACAAATGCACCTATTCATACACTTAACATACAATGGGAGTCTTCTCAATAATTACGAAGCTATCAAAAATATTGTAAAAAGGGCATGTCTAGTAAATATGACACATAAGACGCAAAATGGGCAAAGTAGAAAAAAACTAATCATGTATGACTCTATGTACAAAACCTCTAATGAACTAGGTCAAACCCCATAAAATTCTCAATAATCAACTAATAACCATAAATAAAATAAAGAATGGCTCTGGTCCTGACATGTGAGAACTATTCAGTAAATTTTCTCTACTGGCCGCCAAGATAAATGGGGAAACCAATAGTTACATGACATAAAAAGATGCAGCCAAAACAGGTCAGCATATCAATTATAATGGTATGAGAGTGTATGCATAAAACATAATAAATAACATAAAGTTGGAAAGATTCTAAGAAATGATCGAAATACTAAAATAAGCTAAAAAGTACAAGTCTTGGTTCAAAGTTTTAAACATAAGTGCAAATCATATTTGTTTGGATCAACACATTTTCTTTAGTATTTAAAACATACTCATGAAGTTGGGAGTTCCTTATAGCTGACAAAACTATGCTATAATCTATTTAGAGTCTAGTATCATAAACCTACACCGAAAAAGGTCCAGTTTTCTAACCCCAGAACCACAACTAGAATTAAACTATTAAAATCTATGTTAAGGATTCTTAACTAGTATAATAGAATGAACCTGCACTAGTAATATAGTTTTAGACTGGCTACATCATCACTGATTAGATGAGTCAATCCTATCGGTGCTAAATAATCCTCCCAAAATCATATGTTCACATTCTTAAAGTGCTTCTAAAAGACAAGCATATCTAGATGCCCGAAACTTAATCATAATTGAATTGTATCTCTTTAATTATTTTCTTGAATGTCATGTTTAATTTTAATAATTCATGCAATACATATGCAACAACTTTCAACTTTAGTTTGAAGGATCTTCTTGGAATAAAAACATGAAAATCCATATAGGATTTTCTTGGAATAAAAACTTCAAAATCCATATATAAGTCCTGGTAACTAAATTTGAGCATGTTGATATGTGAAAATCATTTAATAATATGAAATCATGCTAATAATCATAAAACATATAAAACTTGCATAATATAAATTACAGAGATAAGGTAAGCATAATTCATGAATTTTGGGTCTTAACCTTTGATTTAGAAGAATCATAATTAATCTAGAAACCTGAAGTTTTGTTCATAAAGAGAGACAAAATCTCATTTAATACCATTGCAAGTGTTTTGAAAAGGAACTTGGGTGAAATCTTGAAGAACTTGAAAGTCTTGGAACCCTAGGTGAACTTGAATACAATTTCTTATTTCTGCCTTTGTTTGATGAGATTTGCCAAGTGTAAAGGATAAAGGGATAAGGGTTTGGGTATATATATAAGGGTAAAATACACTCAAAATAACATGTTTTAGGGATTTAAAGAATATTAAAAGTCCATAATAACCCTGGGAAAATAGATTTTAAAAAACCACAGGGTAAGTTCAACGGTCGGGTCGATGGTCTGTCGAACCTGATGGCGGTCCTTCAAACTGGTTCCTTGAGCCATTAAGCCCGGGCCCTCACTGGAGAGTTTCCATGGTTCATTCTATGACTCGTCTAGTTGAATGATGGATCTTGGAAATACCCATGGAAACAAACAACTAGAACCTCTCACCGGACCGTAGAACCCATTGATAGGTCGTGAACCCCTCTATGGGGGCTTCCTAGTTACAACCTTTTATGGAACTTTTCTAACACCCTTTATTTATACTTATAAATGTTTTATAGTGGTTTTAGAGGTGTTATAATTTTCCTTTCTGCACAGTTTCATTTTATTTATTCATTATACAATAGTAAGAGTCGACTATATTAGCTAGAGAGTCGACTAAGAAAAAAAGAAAATTTTCAATTTAAACCCTCTCTTGCATTTTAAATTGGTATTAGAGCTTGGTCTCACACTCATTTCCTAACAGTAATTGAATAAAGATCATGGATCAATATATTACTGGAGTATTTTTTCAAGAGGGCACATCTGGATCAATACCACCATATTTAATTAGGAAGCATTTCTCTTATTGGAAAATAAGGATAGAGGCCTTTATTAATACATATGATGTCAAAGCATGGAAGGTGATAAAGATGGGGGTTCTACCAATTCCTCCATACAAAAACAAAGATGAATCTGAGAGTTCTATTACTTCTTCCTTAGACAATATTCAGATGAACGGATGGAGATTATTAAAATAAACTCAAAAACTAGAATATTCTCTATAACTTCATAAGTTGAGAGGAGTATGAGAAGATTTCTAGCTGTGAATCTGCAAAGGAAATGTGGAAAAAACGTTAAGTTACATATGAAGGCACTAATAAGGTCATATAGACAATCATGAATCTGTTGGTTCACAATTGTGAATTATGCCAAATGAAGGATGGGGAGAATATTGAAGAGATGTCTACTAGATTTAGCAAGATTTTTGAAGAACTCATAGCTGCAGGAAAAATATGCCAATGTAACTAGTCAAATCTTTAGAATTCTGAGAAGTCTTCAAAACCAGCAGCATGCTATTTTTTTATTGAGCTTATGGTATAAATAAGCTTACATATGATGAACTCATAGGTGAATTGATTTTTTTTTTTTTTTGGTAAAATCATATCTCAGCAAAAGAAATGATGGACAAAG
>JBDJHY010097221.1:0-13758 GCA_039654485.1 Withania somnifera
TCTAAATACTTGTGTCATTTACAGCTTTCTTCTTAGCCACTAAAATTCCGCAAAAAATTTCGAAATTCCTGACACACTATTCAACCCCCCCCCTTCTAGTGTGTCGCGTACTCGTAAAATATCCAACAGAATCCTCTAAAGTAATATCTAGAACTGCGATGTGAATTGAGTACCTAGGTCTGAAATAATAATCAAAGTCACCCTATGCATGTAGACAATCTATTGCAAATATATCCTACCATATTGCTCTATTGAATAGCTAGTGTGAATAGTCAAGAAGTTGGATGACTTAGACATTTGATAAACTATCACCCGTATATAATCATGGCTTTGTGCTAACAGCAAACCGGTGACAAAGTTCATATTGATCTCTTCCCACTTCCATGTTGGAATACCAAAACTATGCAACTCTTCTACTGGCATTTGATGTTCTAACTTGACTTGCTGAGAATTAGGAAACTTACCCACAAACTTGGTTATGTCCTTCTTCATGCCACTCGATCAATTCACTTCTTTCAACTCTCTTACATCTTCGTAGTCCTAGGGTGAACAGAATATATAGAACTATGATCCTCTGACAAAATCCTCTCTCTTAAACTATCAACTACTAGAACACGCAGACGATCTTGATAATGAAGAACTCTATCTACCCATTGGGAGAAAATTTTTACTTTCTACTTCTCGACTTCACTCTTCAACTAAGAAAGGACTTGATCACTGATTTGCTGCCTTTTCACCTCAACAACTAGAGATGATTCGAAAGCATTTTGGATAATCATACCCCATCCTCTACACTAATCAACCTGAACAAGGTGTACAAGTCTATGCACCTCTCTATCCAACTCTCTCTTACTCTTCTCAATATGCAACAGACTACCCAAAGATAACCTGTTAAAAGAATCATCCACAATATTAGCCTTGCCTGAATGATACATGACAGTTATATTATAATCCTTTAGAAACTCTAACCACCTTCTTTGATGAAGATTCAAATATTTCTACTCAAACATATATTGAAGACTTTTATGATCAGTGAATACATCTATACTCACTCAATACAAGTAGTGAATCAAAATCTCAAAGAAAAAAACCACAGTTTCCAACTCAAGATCATGAGTGGGATAATTCCTTTCATGAATATTAAGCTTCCTAGAAGCATAAGTTACCACTCTACCATGCTGCATCAGACATAACCCAAAATAACTCCGAAAGCATCACAATATACAACAAAACCTCATAACGCTCAAGCAAAGTCAAAGTCAAAGTCGAAGCTAAATTCAATCTATTTTTCAACTCCTGAAAACCCTTCTCACAAGAATCTAATCACTCAAACTTCACCTTTTTTTTGAGTCAAATGGGTCAAAGAAGCAGCTTTGAAGGAAAAGCCTTTAGAAAACCTACAATAATTCCCAGTTAGACCCAAAAAATTATAGATATTTGATGGAGAGTCTTCTTAGGAAATTTTTTGGCAACTTTAGTTTTTCAAGAATCCACTCGAATACTCTCACTAGAAATGATATGAAACCGAAGGAAACTGATTGGAGACAAAACTCACACTTAGAGAATTTAGCATAAAGTTGATGCTCTCTAAGAATCTGAAGAACAACTCGAAGATGGTTTGCATTCTCCTCCTTACTGCCGAAATAAACTAGAATGTCATCAATAAAGACAATCACAAACAGGTTCATGTATTGCTTGAACACCCTATTCATAAGGTCTATCAAAGTTATAGGAGCATTAATTCAACCGAAATTCATGACCACGAACTCAAAATGTCCATAACAAGTTTTGAAAGAGGTCTTTCGAATATCTACCTCTCTAATTTTAAGATGATAATAGACAGAACAAATGTCAATCTTTGAGAAATACCCAACTCCCTATAATTGATCGAACAAGTGATCAGTTCTAGGAATGAGAAAGTTATTCTTGATTGTGAATTTTTTCAACTAATGATAATTAATAAACATACGGAGGGAACCATCTTTTTTATGCATGAACACGATAGGGAAACCCCGGGGAGACACACTAGGGTGGATAAACCTCTTGTCTAAGAGATCTTCTAACTAGTCCTTCAACTCAATTGGTGTAATCCTGTATAGAGGAATGGAAATGGGATAAGTTCCTGAAATAAGTTCTATAATGAATTCTATCTCACTATTAGGAGGGACTCTAGTTAAATCTTCAGGAGGAACATCTAGAAACTCTCTGACAACTTGAACTGACTGGATATCGGGAGTCAATGACTCAGATTCCTTAACTCGGACCAAGTGGTAGATATACCCCTTAGGGATTACTTTTTTAACATTTGGATAGGAAATAAACCTACCTTTAGGGACTGTACACTACCCTCTCATTAAAGAATGAGATTATCAAGAAATTGAAAAGGGTAAACTTTAGTCCTACAGCCAAAAACAACATGACATGAATAGAGTCAATCCATTACCAGAATAACATTAAAGTCTATCATATATAGCTCATGATGATCAGCTGGGACAAACATACCTAGAACAAACATAGAGAAACTAAAATAGACCCTCTCATCTATATAAAAATCATCAATAGGTGTGAAACTGAGAAGGACTCAAATAAAATTTCAAGATACACTCCAAACTGTCTAGCAACATATAGGGATATAAAAAAGGGTAGATCTGGGGCCAAACAATGCATACACATCAATGCCATGAATCTCCAACATACCTGTCAAAATATTAGTTGACTGTTCCTGATCCTGTCTGGAGCCCAAAGCATACAAATTGTTTTAGCGCTGGCCACCACCAGTAAAAGAAGAATCACCCTTTTTAGATGGGTGTGCTACTACAGTTACGACTAGAGGAATGGTATGTGGTCTCGCACCACCCTATCTGACTATGGTACAATATCTCTGCCTATTTCCTAACAACCAATAAGAATAACAACTCCATAAACGATAGTCTTGAATAATATGACCAACCTATACACACCCAAAAGAACCCATTGTGTTTAACTCTGCATTGATCCTAATGGTTCTTACCACACATCCCACACATGGGTGCACTACTCTATGATATTGATTGAGCTAGAATGTTTTATTGATTCTTTAGAGGTTTGGAAATTATGCAAATGATCACTAAAGGACGACAGGCCTGGTCCCTAGAACTCTGATGTTGCTGCTATCTAGAACCTCCATACTTAGGCTAGATGAAACCATATTGTTCAATCTTAGCCTTATTAATCTGATGACTCTCCCTGCACTTAGCCTTATCTTTGTTGATCAGCTCGATATGCACCATCAACCTACCAAAGTCTATGTTACTACTCAGTATATCTTCCCTTCCTTCCTTAATCAACTTAGGGGAAAGACTATATGAATATATCCATCAAATTGTGCATATTTACAACTATCTCTAGAGAAATATTCGAAAGCTTACTAAACCTCTTAATATACTCAAAAACCGACATGGATCCCGCTCCAGATCAAAAACTCTCTCTTGTCTCTTCTCTTTCATTATTTTTAATGTCTCTAATTCAAAACTAAACATGAAACTTCGGTTAAATTCGGCTCCTTTATGGAGATGAGTCAATTTATAGATCTAAGATGTGAACAAAATTCGAAAAAAGATTTCTACCCATAACATCTATGTCAGTTTTAGCGTGTTCTACCACTGAGCTAATACCCCTTCGTGTGAGCCTCCCGCTGGGGGACTGCTATGCCAAAGGTGAGAGAAACCCCATCCCTCTCTTTCCTTTTTTCCCCCATATTGCCACACAGGGGGAACATGGGGACGTAAAAAAGGGGGTCCTATCAACTTGTTCCGACCTAGGATAATAAGCTCATGAGCTTGGTCTTACTTCACCGTCGAGAAAGGAAAGAAGACTTCCATCTCCAAGTTTAACTCAGATGTAGCTCCCTTCTTTTTTTAGGCGTGTGAAGAAGTTTCAAACCAAAATACCCAACAAGCATTAGCTCTCATTGAAAAGGAGGTGATCCAGCCGCACCTTCCAGTACGGCTACCTTATTACGACTTCACTCCAGTCACTCACAAGAGGTAATGAGAATAATTCTAGAATGGATTGCTACCTATGCCTAGATCACGAATAAATGGAAATTTTAATTTACCCATGAATGCTATCTCAAACTCATCCTAAGAAGGAAGAGTTGCACCTACTCCTCTATTCTTCTATTACATATCACACTAACACGTAAAAGTATATTTAATTAATATTCTACCAAGTCCATACTATCCACATCTAACATTGTCATCATCTCATAAATCTGGTGAACCTCCTCAATGAAGTTCTCCGGATGCTCCCCAACTCTCCAGCCATTGAATTTTGGACAACTCAACCTTAGAAACTCTCTCACTCTAGAATTAAGAAATACACTCTGAACCATGGGAACCTGGGCTAGATGTTAAGCCTGTACGATCACTATGTGAGTTAAAAGATGAATTGCATTATTAAACTCTACTGAGGTGATGTTGTCTTGCTATTGAAGCTCTAGAGCTAATGGAGCCTAATTCTGCAGACCCTGGTATCTAACCTGATGAGATACCTGTCTTCATGGAGGCATTATCTAAAATGCAAAAAAGCACGAGTCAAAATGGAAATTTTAGAGTGAAACACCAACGCACAGAATAGAACATCAATAAAGGGAAATATTACCTAAATGTTCAGTATCCTCTCAGTCATAGATGTATTGTATTCATACGTACAACAAAGGTTAAACCTAGAGCTCGCTTTCAAACATCTTATGAATTGAACCTAATACTTTGATACCAAATTTGTCACACCCTTATCTCACCCCAAGAAAGTATCAACATCCTTAGACACTAAGTTATCTTAGTAACTTTGGATGGACTTTTAGCTCGTGCACATCTCTAATACTCACACTCAGTGGAAGCAATATCTCAATAACATAAGAAATAGTAGGAAACTCTCAAAATCAATCATAATCAATGAAATAAACAAATAAAACTCGAATCTACAGTCTACTCAAATACTCATGTTCGAAAGTTACTACAAAACTGAATGTCGAATTTGCTAGAACAATGCCTCTATATGGCTAAAACAAAATGGAATAAATATAAAGTATCATATCTAATTAATTAAAAAATAAATAAATGAACTTTATATATGGCCCTCGGATTAATAAGGACTCACCAAATCTTCAGCTTCTACGAAATGCAAATTAGTCAACCTTGTACATTCAAACTGTTGGAGAGATTTGCATGGATAATACATGCAGAAAAGAGTATGTGGTAAGTAAGTGAAATATACTGAATATGTGAGCATCTATAACAACAGGCTAAATAACTTAATAGTAGAGATGTTATGTGATGCATTATCAAGTCAACTCAAATAATCAGTTACTGCAGTTAAACAAAATTTAGTTAAAAACTTCACTTTCAAGAGTAATAAGAGACTCATTTATATAGATCAAATTCAATAGCTTTTAAAAAGGAATAGAAAATTACTTAAAACCATTCTTTCAATTTCTATACTTCAAAACTATCAATTTACTTCACTCTGGAGATCATATAACATCGTGCCTTAGCAACGAAGTCTACATATTACCCCATGTAGTGGGACCTCCATACCTTGCCAGAGTATGAACCTTGCTTCCCCTAGTAGATGCACTAAGTCTCATCAAAAGGTATCACATGGGACATAATATAATTCCTAAGTTTGGCTGTGCAGGTTCAAGATATAAGGTCCTTGTGTACATCCTCTCGGTACTAATACTCCTCCTATAAAATACTGACACATTACATTCAACTTTCCATGACTAGCGAAACCCCCTCGTGGAATCAACTAGACAAGCTACAGCTTGAACTCTCAAGACTAATGGAACTCCCTCAAATAGAGCAAATTACCCAAAACATCAATCTACAACCACAATGGAAGAAATAAAAAACTTAATTTGATAATTCATAGTCATCTTTTTACTCTCAACATGTAATTCAAGAAAAGTCATCATTGATACTTTCAATTAGGCTTAATTATAAAAAATCAATTATACATGATTCTTAATTAAGTTCAAAAACCATGTAAAAATCAACAATTTATGTTAATTTCGTACTCAACTCAAGTTTTAAGAATAAACTTTAGAAACATTATTTAGTTCACGTTCAAGACTTCCTTCAACTTATACCATACTATTCATATTCATACTTATACAACTAAAGATAACTATGAAATTTAGCAATATCTATGCAAAGTTTATAAATTTTAATTCAACAAGATCAAGGAATCATATAATAAGGACAATCGCTATATAATAATTAAGAATCCTAGGCATGCTTTTATGACTTCAAAACCTTTAAGAAATGGTTTTGAGGCTCAAGGATGAAGAAATCCTTGTTCATAAGTCCATATACTTGATTATGAGCAATTTAACTGTGAGAATTTGATGAACAAGCTACTACACATCTTTGATAGAACCCTAACCCTTTCCTAAAGAGAATTGTGAAAAAGAAACCTTTGGTTACTCATATTATTTCTTAGAATGAAGTGAAATGGGATTTTAGGATATATATATATATATATATATATATATATCAATCCATTTGAAGCCAAAAGGATATGGGATTGGGTAAAATGATCTTGAAAAATTACAAAATGCCCTTCATTAATATAACTAAAATCATTTGAGAACAGACCACGAATCCACATGACTCGTGGAATTCCATTCCACGACTCATGGTCTGATTTGTGAGATAGGCTTTGACTACTAAAATTTTCTCTTCACCCTATGATTTTATACGTGAGTCGTGATATGCCACTTCATGACTCATGAAGTGAAATCACAGGAACTAGCCTAAAAATAAACATCTTATCAAACAAAGCAAAATTCAACAAGACAAATTATGGTGTGTCACCTCATGAGTCATGGCATGAACTCATGGGAAACTGAAATAATATGAAAATCTTAATCTTCATCACACGAGTAGAACTCATAACTCGTGAGTGACACCCTACGAGTCATGGTCCTCATTCATGGCCATCTAAGAATATTTTCTTAGTTTTTTAAGTCTTAAGATTGGTTTTTGAGGTTAAGTAAAGTACAATACACTATAGGAAAGGACCAACAAATTCCCCGCAAACCATGAGTCATTGAATAAGCTAATGGACTATTAGTCAACTTGTGAAACCACCTAGTGCTCAGCCACGTTCCACATTCCATCTTCCACAGCCCACTCCACAGGTCGTAGTCTGCATTCCATGACCTGTACTATTGAATTATGGAGTGAATATAAAACCCCAAAAGAATCCTTCAATACCATGACTTGTTCCATGGGTTGTGGAATTATGTGCAAGGATCATGGAATCAAGTTCACGGATCGTGAACTGGTCTGTGGATACCTATTTTCCAAAAAAATCTTGTTTATTTTAGAGGTAATTTTTGTCAATTACACATCCTTTCCTACCCTATATTATGTTGTTTTGACATTCTAAAGATACTCTATCGATCAATTCCTCTCATTCTTACTAACACTCAAAAAAAGTAAACTAACAGTTCTCTCAAAACTCAGGCTTTGGTTCTACCTCAGGCTCAAGAATTCAAGATTCCACCAATAATTTTAGTACGAAGTCATCATAATAAATTATATGTGACTTCAATATGGGTATCCTATAAAAATATGTCCAAATTCTCTTAGAAATTCAAGTATTCCTAGGGTTTATCCCAATAATATCCGTATGTCAAAGTCAACCTTCTCTCAATATATCATGTTAATACCTGTTTTTATAATTTTAAATACATTTCTATTATTAAACAATAATCATTGTAGTGTTTTCAAACTATTTTTAAGTTTTTATGATTTGAACCTAGTTAGTCTTTAGTCTTAGGAACCTTGTTTGGTTTTACAAAGATTAAACCACTTTAGTATACTCAAAACATGTGCTTAGAAATCTATAATTTACAGACTCTGAAAAACAAGCATGACCATTAAATGAATTTTTTTATTAAATAGATTATTTTTTAATAGTCCATGCTAAGTTTAATGATCTCTGAGGTGTTCAGATATGCCCTATTGACCAAGACTAGTATCATTTAGTCATGAGAAACCCATGTTTATAATTTTGGAAATAGTATTTAGCACCAAAATGATTCATGCTCCATATACCCCAAATACCATATCTACGTTGGTACATAGTATATTAGCCTATATGACTCAGTTTAGTAGATTTCTATACCTTTGGACCGGTATAGGGAATCCTCCCGATTAGGGTTGTGTGTTGGAATACATATTTCTCACATGTTTTACTTCATTTAGATAATCTCCCACAATGTTCAGCTTAAGCAAGTTAAACAGTGTCATGTTTTAGTAAGATCATGTTTTCGCTCAGATTTTATGTCATGTTAGTATGTGCTACATCCAAGGGTTAGCTAGGGGTCACTTGTGATTCTTGAGATCGTTTCCCATACAGTGTGTAGACTCGGGGCATGAAAAACTTGGTGTCAGGGAATTAGGTTTAGGATTCTTAGGAATGTCTAAAAGTCGTGTTTAGTAGAGTTTTCAGTATAGGTGTGAAATACATCACACTTATAACAGAGAGTCTATCAAACACTTAGGAAAGATTTTTCTTCATTCATGTATTTTCTTGTGAGATAGATTTTAAATCTAATACTCCTCCCTAACTTGTGCTTTATACGTTTTAGATAATGCCTCCTTGCAAAGCAACTGGACATCCACATCAAGCTAGGAATCAGGCCCCACCAGCTTATCACTAGAGTTCTTTAGCAGCAAAACCTTCATCATCCAGTTCCCCAAACTGTACTTCCAAACTGTATGAGGATAGTAGGTAAGACATCGGGGTTTCATTCTCAAGGAAATGTTACAGGGGGCGCATCCACTCTACTTGTAGCAAGTATGGAAAAAACTATCTCGATAGATATTTATATGGTCGGGATGTTTCTTCGAGAGTGGCCAAGTTGGTCACAAGATTAAGAATTTCCCCTCAGTTAGATAGAAAAATAGTAGCAACCTTATAGTCTCAACAACTTCTTTAGAACTCCAACAGGTGGCTCGATTTAGAAGGGTGCCAATTCCAGTACTAGTGGAGGTCATTGTCATAACTTGTTATATGCTCTTAGGTCCTGGAAGGATCAACAGAACTATACATACGTGGTTATTAGTATGTTAGGAGTCCATTTATTTGATGTTTATGCATTGTTAAACCAAGGAGTTATCCTGTCATTTATCACTCCCTCATTTTGCTAATATATTCAAAGTCAGTCCTGAACAACTTCTAGAGACTTTTTGGTTTCTACACTAATCTATGAATCAGTTGTAGAAAAAAGAGTATACGGAAACTATCCAATCTCAATCCTCCATAAATTTATCTCAGCTGATCTACTAGAGTTAGATATATTAGAATTTGATGTCATTCTCGGCTCGGGATGGTTAAATTCTTGTTATACCACATTTGTTTGCAAGATTAGAGTGGTCATATTTCAGTTTTCTAATGAACCAATCCTAGAATCTAAGGGTAATTAGTCGTGCCTAAGGGTTGTCTCATGTCCTACCTTAAGGCCAGAAAGATGATCTCTAAAGGGTATATCTACCATTTAGTTTGGTTAGGATTTTGAATCCGAAATCTCAATTCTTCAGGCTGTTCTAGTTGTTAATGAATTTCCAATGGTCTTTCCATAGGATCTACCTGGAGTCCCTCTAAACAGAAAGATTTACTTTGGGATATACCTTCTACCAAACACTACACCTATCTCTATCCCGCTATATAAAATGGCTCTAGCAAGTTTCAGGGATCTAACGAAATAGTTAACAGATCTCCTAGATAAAGGATTCATGAAACCCCATATATCCTCTTGGGTGCTCAAATTCTTTTCATGCATAAGAAAGATGGGCCTCCCAAATATGCATAGACTACCGCCAGTGAACGAGGTCACCACTAAGAATAGATATCCTAACCCAAGAATTGATAAATTGTCCATCATTTTTAAGGTGCTATCTATTTCTCTAAAATAGAGCCGAGATCAAGGTACCTTCAACATAAATTCATAGAATGTGGCATTCCAAAGACAACCTTCAAAACTCGATATGGTAACTTTGAATTTATAGTCATGCAAATAATACTAAATAATGCTTCTGCCTTTTTTTATAGAACTCATAAATAGGGTGTTCAAGCAATACTTAGACATGTTCGTGATTGTCTTTATAGACTATATTCCTGTTTTCTCCAGAAGTGAGAAGGAGCATGCTAGTCACCTGAGAATTTTGTTATAAATACCTCAGGACCTTCACTTATTTTCCAAGTTCTCTAAGTATGAGTCTTGTCTAAATTCAGTTGTATTCCTCGGTCATGTGGTTTCCAATGGGGTATTCATGTAGAATCTCATAATATTGATACAACAAAGAACTAGCCTAGACCCACTTCCCCTTCAGAAATTTGGAGCTTCTTGGATCTAGCCAGTTACTATTAGAGATTTATTGAGGGTATTTCATCTCTTGCTTAAGCATTGACCATATTGACTCAGAAAAAATCAAGTTTTAGTGGTCCAATAGTTGTGAGAAACATTTTCAGGAGTTAACGATTAGGTTGACTTGTGCTATGGTATTTACCCTACACAAAGGTACATATGGTTTTGTAGTCTACTGTAATGCTTTTCGAGTTGGACTCAGATGTGTTTTAATGCAGAATGGTAAGGTGACATCTTGCCTCTAGATATATTAAGAATCATGACAAGAACTATCTGAATCAAGACCTTGAGTTGTCAGCTATTGTTTTTGCTTTGAAGATATAGAGCACTACTTTTATAGTGTCCAGTTGGACGTCTTCATAGATCATATAAGCCTACAATATGTATTTCATCATAAATAGATAAAATCTTCATCAAAGGAGATGGATTAAGAACCTGAAATACTATGATATGAGTGTTCTTTATCATCCGAATAAGGAAAATATGGCGATAGATGCACTTAGTAGACTATCTATGAGAAGTGTGGCTTTTATTGAAGAAGGTAAGAAATAGTTGGTTAGAGATGTGTACAAGATTGCATAGTTAGTTGTCCAACTAATTGATATGAATGATGGTGGTTTGTTAGTTCATAATGCTTTAGAGTCAGAATTAGTTAGTTGTTACTATGAAACAGTAGCAAACGATAATACAGTACTGTATAAGTTTAAGGGTGTTGTCCACAAGAAAAAAGTGATAGTTTTCTTCCAAAGAGGATATGGTGTACTCCGTTATCAAGGCGGATTGTGCGTTCTAGAAGTGTATGGGTTAAAAGAGATGATTTTTTCAAATGGTCACAGATCTAGGTATTCAATTCATCCATGCACTACCAAAATATACCAAGACTTGAGAGAAATCTATTGGTGGAATTGTATAAAGAGTGACATAGAAACTTTTCTGGCTAAGTATCAAATTCATAACTGATTAAGGTTGAGCACCAAAGAATGGAATGTACGACCCAGGACTTCACCATTCCTTCTTGGAAGTTGGAAGTTATCAACATAGATTTCATCACAGATCTACCTCGCACTTGCAGGCAGCATGATTCTATATGGGTAATTATGGTTAGGTTGACTAAATTAGCCTACTTTTTGCTAGTTAGAGCTATATATTCAACTTAATATTATGAAAATTTATACATTTAAGACATCCTTAGGTTTCATAATAGTTAGTTTTCTATTATTTTAGATAGAGGTACTCAGTTCACCTCTCAGATCTGGAAGTCCTTCTAGAAAGGTTTGGGTACATGAGTGAACCTTAATACAATATTTCATCTACAAATAGACAACCAAGAAGAGAAGATCATATAGAATTTATAGGACATGTTGAAATCCTGCATGATTGGTTTCAAGTGTAATTGGGATGATCGTCTTCCCTTGTTTGAGTTTGCATGTAACTATAGTTATCATTTGAGCATCCATATGGCTTTATATGAGGCTCTATATGAAAGGAGGTTTAGATTTCCCATTGGTTGATACGAGGTAGGTGAAGCAGCTATGATGGGGTCAGATTCATCCCATAACGCCATGTATAAAATTTAGCTCATCTGGGAGTGATTGAAGACAACACAGAGTAGAACGAAGTCTTATGCAGATGTGAGAAGAAGGGATTTAGAATTCAAAGAAGTTGATTGGTCTTTCTAGAGGTATCACTTATGAAAATGAGTGATGAGGTTTGGAAAAGAGGGAAGCTCAGTCCCCGATATATATACCCATACTAGATTTTGAGAAGGATAGGTGAGGTAGCCGATGAGTTAGACCTTCTAGTGGTGTTAAAAATTGTGAATCCGATTTTCCATATGTAATTACTGAAGAAATACATTGGTGATCCTTCATTAGTGATGCCTTTGGAAAGTATTGGGGTGAAGGATAATTTAACCTACGAGGTGATCCTAATTGAGATCTTACACTGACAGGTACGCAAACTCAGAAATAAGGAAGTAGCTTCAATCAAATTCCTATGAGAGAGTCAGTCAGTTGAGAGAGCAACATGGGAAGTATAGGAAGATATGATGGTGAAGTACCTGCATCTATTCCCTTCCAGCACCAAGCCAGCATGAGATAGTTAAACTTTTTTCCAAGATATTTCCCCTTATATTCATGCATCACATTAGTCCTTCATCCTATGTATGCAATCATATAAAACACATTCAGCCAAGTCTAATTTCAATTCAGTTGGCATCATGTACGTGTTGACTATTCAGATAGTCAGTTTCAGAAGTTATTTTTCAGTTTAAACCCAATTCTAGTCCTTATTTGAGGAAAAATGATCTCAAGGGAGAAATATTGTTAAACAATGTACGTATTTTATGCTTAAAATCAAGCCTTAGCTCTGTACTCAAAAGAAAATAAGAAAAATTCTCTAAATCATATTCCATGAGTAGGTGCCTGGGTTTTGAAACTAGTTAACGAATGATAGACCTAGCCGTTGATTGTGACTATAAAGGGTCGGGGATTACCAGTAGTACAACCTGTGGAGTGAGTTCCACAACATACTGTTACTTGTAGAACAAAAGAGCATTATTTTGGGCCACTCATACCACAAGCTACCTAATGGTTTTGGAATAAATCCACGAGCCATCAAATGACCTGTGAAAAGGACCAAAAAATTCCCTTCAGATCACAAAACATATTTCACAAGTCATGGAATGAGTAAATGGACCGTCAGTCAATCCATAAAATTAGTCAGTGCTTAGCCCCATTTCGTGATCCACTCTACGAGTAGTGGACTACATTACACGACCCATATTTTTGAATCATGGAGTGAGTAAAAAAACTTTAACAAGCGTCTGTAGGACCACGACTTGGTCCACAGGTCGTGGAATGAAGTTTATGGACAGTGGACTTGTCCGTGGAAACCTAATTTCTAATTTTTTTCTTATTTATCTCAGAGGAAATTTTGTCAACTTCCATATTTACTACCCTATACTACATATTTTTGACATCCTAAATAGGTAAATTAAACCACTCCATTGATCATTTCATCTCATTCTCGCCAATACTCAAAAAACCTAAACGAACAACTCTCTCAAAACTCAGGCTTAGGGTTTCCATCTCAAGGCTCAAGAATTCAAGATTCCACCAATAATTTCAATACTAAGTCAACATAATTAGATATCTGAAACTTTAATAGGGATATCCTATCACCCATATATCTAAGTTTCTCTCAGAAATTCAAGTATAGTTGATGACTTCAATTCTAGGATTTATCCCAATTATGTTTTCATATCTAAATTCAGATTTCTCTTGATATATCATGTCTATAATACATATTTTTATGATTTTGTGTGTGTGTGTGTATAT
>JBDJHY010097440.1:0-23748 GCA_039654485.1 Withania somnifera
TGCCAACTGAGTTAGACCAGAAGAATTGAGCCATTATTTTATGCAGCTTATCAAGTACATAATCAGGAGGATTCACAGCTGAGAGCAAATGTATAGGCATGCTTTGTAGGACATGAGATATAAGAACAGATCTTCCTCCATGTGATAGTAGCTTCCCTTTCCAGGACTGCAATTTCCCCATAACTTTCTGTATCATATCTGAGTAATAAGACATTCTCCTCTTAGTGTAGAAAATGGGGCATCCCAGGTATGTGAATGGGAAGTCCATTCTATTAATGCCAGTGACTTCCTGCACCATGTTTACTATATTTATATCCACCAGGTGATGCATGTAGATAGTACTTTTGTCCTTGTTAATTTTCTGTCCAGAAGCAGCCTCATACTCAGCTAAAAGCTCCATTATAAGCTGCAATGTAATAGAATAAGAGGAAGAGAATATTATTGTGTCATCTGCATATGCAAGGTGTTTAGGGTTTAGGGTTTTTTTTTATTACGGTGGTTCTACGATCATTTTTGCTGGGTAATTTTTATTTCTTTGTTATATAAACTTTCTATACTTATATCTTTTGATTCTACCATTGAATTTAGCCTTATTTTTTACCATACGACGTATGAGTTTTGATCTATGCATGGGTATAAATATTTTCATTTTTTGAGAAGTTAGGTTTTATGGACCCGATTTTATTTGTGATTTTAACCCTACTATTTATACAACAATATGATTCTTATTTTACTCATATTGATATGTGGGTTATGCTTTTTCTAGCCTTGCATGCTTCTGAGTTTCATAGATGTTTTTGGACATTTGGAGCACACTTTATGAGGATATCACCAGTTTTCAGGAAGGCTATAGTCTACTTTCTTCGAGCTGGGTATTCGTGTAGTATATGTACAATAAATCGCCAGCTCGAGGAAAGGATGATTAGTTGGGTCCCGATATGCTTATTTATTAGGCCTTTGGTGGCTTGTAGCTTAACTACTTACAGTGGAAATGTATTGCCCTACCTGCGTGCCTTACGCCGAATCTTTACTATAGTGTGGTTAGGGGAGGAGTAATGTCTTTGAAGCATATTGCATACACTAACTCTAGACCTTTGAGAAGTGGAGAGGGGATTAAACTAGTGATTTGAGCTAAGCAACTATCCCCCGATATAGGCTGGTGGCTGAGAGACAATCTAGGTAGGCTGATTATTTGTGATTTATCTAAGATATTGTGTGCAATTAGGGAAGTGTATTGCATACACTGACTTTAAACAGTAGTGAGACTGGGGAGGGGATTAAACTAGTGATTTGAGCTAAGTAACTATCCCCTGATATAGGTGGTGGCTTAGAGACAATCTAGGTAGGTTGATTATTTGTATTTTTCTGAGATGTTGTGTGTAATTAGGGAAGGTGTGGACCATTTATGGGGCCATAGATATCTTGACGCATCCTTATTAATCGGTTAGTAGCCCTATGTCATTACCTCAGACCTAGTTGGGTATCGTACGACTATGCGGGATCGTTAGCTGCCTTATATGATGATATTGTACCCAGTCAGATTTGGATTTGCTAGATAGTTAGCAACTTTATATGATAATATTTTTCCCTAGCCTAGTACGAGCCTAGGAGTGAGTAGTATTGAGCTGAGCTTTGGTAGCTCTGCATTCTTCCCCCTTATGGAAGGTACTTAGCCCTTAATGGGCGTTCTCTAGTTAACTGTGGCATTAGGGATGCGGTTACTCGTGGCTTGGGACTGTAGCTGGGCTTGGCAAGATTATACCTTATGACTAGGCCTTAGCATCCATCTTATAGGTTCCATTAAGCAACCTTAGACCAGTTAGCATATTGATTGGTTTTGTGTTGCGAGCATGCGTCAAACATTTTAAAAGGTAACTAGATTTTTTTACAGAGTAATTACTGGAAAATAATTTATTATACATATATTATACTTTCCCCAACTGTTCTCATGAGCAATATGGAGTTATTTCTCACATCATTTTAGACTATTTAATCACTTTTTTTCTTGACACTGCCTGTATGGAGGCATATGGATATTTATTGAGATATGGATTTTTTTTTGAGATATGGATTTTTTCCTACATAATTGTACCTGAGTTTTCACTTAGATATGACATATGGGCTGAGCCTGAATTTTGTCATTTTTTCCCTGATGGCTATCACATTGGATGAATTTTTACGAGAATTTTGTACGTGGGATTGGATCCCTTTACGGATCCTCCAACATGGAACGCCATGCCTGGGGAACATTGTGTGGCTGAGGAAGGAGTATATGAGGTAGGTAGGGTAAGAATATAAGTTAGCTTTCATGGGTATTCTCCTGACAGAGTCATGTATAAGGGAGGGTGTATACGGGCACTTATTTACTATTCTAGAACCCCTTTGCATTGCATACCTACGTGTTGTTTGTACCATTCGGGACTCAAGGGGGGAGTACTAGTTGGGTTACTTGACTGTTGAGTGTACCTACCAGTAGAATGGGTACCGGCCGAGTTTACTTTCTAATAGACTTTATTTGCTCTCTTCTATTTTTGGTTAGTACTATTTGTACCTTGTTGTATTTGCTATTAGCTTAATTATTTGATGGTCTTGTAGTCTCTTATTAGTATTTCCTAGTATTGGTTACGTTGGAGCTCCACCAGGTATGTATCTCGTTTGGTCATGATCTATTCATGGACTAATTCTATGTGTTATGCCTTGTTAGTAGCTTTCTTTCACACTTTTTGGCTGATACTACACATACACACACACTGATAGTTGATCTTTCACTGCACTTACTAGCTGTTACTATAGTTACCCTTTTGGTTATACACTATAACCATTGTGCTACTTTCTAGGGTTGTTCTTTACCTTGCTTATGCTTACTTTTGCCTGGTTATCCTATGATGCTTACTGGGTGCCTGTTGTTTTTGGTACTCATACTATACTGCTGCATTTTTTCCTAATGCAGGTCTTAGAGCGAGTTATCAGGGCCAACGCAATCATGCTTGTTGTTGTTTAGGAGATACGGTGAGTAGGTTACATTCATGCCAGCCAATCATCCTTTTGTTCTCTATAGCTATCCCACTTTGAGTCTGGATATCCATTTTGTAGTTCTTCCCCATTTTGAGTTTTATTTTGTAGCTTTTGTATAGATATTGTCACGACCTGATTTCTTAGATCATGATGGCACCTACTATACCACCAGTAGGAGAACCAACCCTGTAGTCCGAAGCCAAAGCGGAGGACTAAAAAGCGGAAAGCACAAGTATAGTAGATAATATATATGAAGTGGAAGTAAAAAGAATCAACAATGCCAAAACCTGGTATCAGTGTAATACAAAACCCCTAAGTATAGAACAAGGAATCAAATATCTAATACAAATGTATCTCCGAAAATACATGGAGATCAAAATCAATACTGACCAGAAGCAGGAAAAGTTGGATACAAAGCTCACCCTGAGTCTCTGAATATAAATAGAATCTGCACGAACAACGATCTATAAATCAAGGTCGGGCACCTGTACTCAGATCTGCATATAGTAAGCGTAGTATGAGTACAAGCTGTCGAAGTAACCCATACCTAGCAGGCTTCGAGGGACCACTAGGAACATAACAATAATAAAAATAGTAATAACGGAAGACAATAAATAACAATATATCATGGAAGCTAGCTACTCAAATAGGGATCAAGAAACAAGTAGAACACGTATCGCTAGCTAATCACATAATAGGATTTCTGTCAAAGAAGGAAAACATACCTGGAATCCATGCAACAATGTATGTGAACATTAACAATAATAATCTAGAGCCAAGTAAAAGATAGGGAGAGAATATGGAAGGTATACTAGTAACCACAACTAAAATAGGAGAGACTAATAAAATGATATAATGCACAATAACCCATATAATCAGAAAGTCTCAAACGTAACACGATAGTAACTAAGCAGTGAATCAGCAATATAGTAAATAAATTAAACACAGAATTCACGCTCACCCATAGGCCTTGCATCTCATCTAGGGTACACTGAGGAAGACAAGTGCAGAAAAGTAAATACACTCACATGAAGTAACCATTCCTGTGAATGTTTCTCCTCCGGTACTCGTAGGCCTAATAAGACGAATCTATGGAAGGCTACCCCAAATGTTCTCAGTATATCCCTACTCCATCGTATAACCCCCCCTCCATATCGTCGTAGCCCGGAGGCAAGGTCCATGTAGGTGTGCCACCACGTACAATCTCTAACATCATCATTGTCTCACATCCCAAATCACAGAGCCTAAAGGGTTTCACAGTATGGCATCCAATGCCTCATAATAATAATATCATCAAGCCATACTCGGCAAGTCATGGCATCCAACACATCAATATAACAGTATCACCAATATACTTAATAGAACAAGTGTCATCAAATTCTCCACAACCGGTAAGTATAATAAGTATCACAAGCTATACTCACTTTTGTACAATGACAGACTCAAGTTCTGCGGCAATATTCAATGCCGAACGGATTCAGTCTCAAGTCCTAACAATAATTAATCAAATGATATTTCCCAGTGCTAGGGTATAAAACCTGGGCTAAAACAAGTAGAAAAAGTAGTATCAGGTGCTCGAAACAACACCGTGTCTAAAACAGTTAAAAAGTCATTTACTTATATTATTATTAGAATATTCCAATCTATTAATTTATATCATTATCCGTCATTATTAGTTGAATCCGTCTCTAGCCTCCACCACTCGATAATCATGAGGTGATGTTGGCCCAGCCCCATCTCAACAGAGCCAAAGGACCAACCTCTCATATAATTCATACACAACATATCAACAAGTATTTATAAATGAAATGCGAACCATCTATGCCCGAACAGGT
Organism: Withania somnifera; assembly: GCA_039654485.1. Lineage (NCBI taxonomy): Eukaryota > Viridiplantae > Streptophyta > Magnoliopsida > Solanales > Solanaceae > Withania > Withania somnifera. Next base: position 4,851 of record JBDJHY010097440.1, read on the forward strand.
ATCACGGGGAAAATCCTAAGTCATCGGCACAATATAATTTCGGATGCCAAAATAGATATCAAATGGGGAAATGGAAAGAAAGAATGGTGCAGAGTCACTATAACCACCTAGATACCCAATCCACGAATGGTATTTAATACAATTATTAAAGCTATAAACCCATAGATATCCCCACAGAGCCTACTTGTCGTTCGATGATTAAGCATTGCAAACTCGCAAATGTTACACCGATTGATATCAAACGAACTCTGATTGCTATAAAACTTGTGAAATAGTATTCCATATATCAAATGAGTCTAACAGTATAAATTATGCTAAGTTGCATACTGAGCCTAAAATCGGGCCCTTGAACAGCCCATAGAAGATTGAGTATTAAAGGGGGCTAAAGATTTGATCTTTACGAAATTTTACGTTGAATTTGGAAAAAAAGATGTTACTACGATGAATAATAGCCCTAAAGAGAATGTATTAATCACATAACTTTGGATATAATTTAAGGAACCAACCAAGAAATCATGATTAGGGCATTAATGGAGGAAAAACTCTTATTATCATGAAATTCAACGAATGGAATTACTAATGGAAGGTGAGGATAATGTATGAGATCTTCAAGGGATTTTTCTATAGAGTTTGGGGAACTTTACAAGACAAGTAGACACCAAAATTAAAGAGAAAACAAGGGAAAAATTGATAAAATAATACCCCCCAAAATGGGTGGGAAGCTGAAGAAAAAGGCCTTAGGTACCGATTTATTGGATGATAAATTGGCACCCCTGACAACTGAAAGGCACCGATTTATCAGCACTTGTTGATTTATTGTTTATTTAGTATGATATATCATCCTAGACGATTTATTGAAAGGATGTCCAATTTATCGGTCCCTACCGATAAATCCGCACTTTGACCAGTACATCGGTCAAAGCTGCACCAGCAAAAACTACAATTTCTGAAATTTCAACCGAGGTTTGAAAATTGAAACAGAGTCCAATTTTAACAAACCAAATATATATTTATGTGAGAATCCCATTCGAACTCAGTGGAAACGACAAAATTGACACCGGAGGTCGTTTGAGAGAAAATGACCCCTAACCAAGACTTAGTCAAAACTAGTAAATTTCCAACTTTCCACATAACAACTCAAATCGAGCACGACCACCTTGGGAAGCATACCAATAGTCAAACTATCCTAATTCACCATTCCAGAGCTGATGGAAGCGTCAAAATTATGATCTGACACTCCAAACACCAGAATATCACTCAAGCTTCAACTTAGGCCTTAAATTTAACTAAAATGTACAAATGAGTATAAATTTCACGAAAACTCTAAAACAAAAACTTGAGGTCAATCTTGAATTTGCTTGGCTTTCCGAAGCTAACAAAACTGTCAAAATTTAATTCCAAGCTTATGTTTAAGGAAAGTTGACTTTGGTCAATGAGTACTTAGTTTTAGGCTTTAGAATAGGCATTTTGAGATATTTGTCAACCGACCCGCCATGAAACCGAACTACAGGTCCCAGAATGTCATAAATGACTTAGGAAAGCTATTAAAATGCTCTAGGATGCAAACATCATGTATTTCTCTTAAATTGCCATGAGGGTCATTACAACATCCACTACTAAAAAGACTCTCATCCCCGAAAGTCAAGTAAAAACAGGAAATAAATAGGAAGAGAAAGTACCTGATGCCTCAAACAGTTGTGGTTACTGCTTCCGCATCTCACTCTCGATTTTCCAAGTAGCTTCCTCGACCAGACGGTGTCTCCACTGTACCCTAACCACTGGAATCTCCCTAGACCTCAACTTCCTTAGCCAAAATTTTCGTAGGCTCCTCAGGAAAGGATAAGTTTTCATCCATATGCATGGAATCTTATTGAATGACATGAGACTCATTGGAATATACCATCGCAATATCAAAACATGAAATACCGAATGAACGACTGAAAGCATAGGAGGTAAGGTTAACCTGTAGGCAACATCACTGACCCTCTCTAAGATCTTAAATGGTCCAATATACCTGGGACTAAGCTTGCCCCGCCTACCAAATCTTATCACACTGTGCAGAGGAGATTCCCGCAGAATATTCTATCACCAACTCCAAACTCTAAGGCACGAAGCCTATGATTCGTGTAGCTCTTCTGCCTACTCTGCGATGCCCTTAATCTATCCTGAATTAATCGAACCTGATCAAGCAAATCACGCAACAAATATGAAGACTGGACTCTGGCCTCAAACCCATCAAACCAACAAAAAGGCGATCTACATCGCCTACTGTACAATGCCTCAAATGGTGCCATCTCAATATTGGAGTGATAACTGTTATTGTAAGAGAACTTAGACAATGGTAGGTGCTGATCCCAAGAACCACCAAAATCTATCACATAAGCCCTCAACATATCCTCTAACACCTAAATAGTCCACTCGGACTGACAGTCGATCTGCGGATGAAATACCATGCTCAAGTAAACCTCAGTATCCAAGTTCGACTGACCAGATCTCCAAAACTGCCAACGACTAGCCAACGACTGAACCTATACCGCCAATGGCCTCTCTAAAACTGAAAAGCTTCTAAGATACCCATACTAACTGCCTTTCGACTCAAGGCATCCACCACAATAGTTGCCTTGCCCGAATGATAGAGAATAGAAATGTCATAGTGTTTCAGTAACTCAATCCACCTTTGCTGCCTGGAATTTAACTCGATCTGGAACATAATATACTGAAGACTACGATGGTTATTAAAGATCTCATGCTGGATCCCGTACAGATAATGCCTCTAAATTTTAAACGCAAACACTACCGCTACTAACTTTAAGTCATGAGTGGGGTAGTTACGCTCATGAATCTTCAGCTTCCTCAAAGCATATGCAATTACTCGACCCTGCTGCATTAGAAAATATCCCAAACCAACACCAGAAGCATCACAATATACGGAGAATCCCTGACCCTCTACTGGCAAAGTCAATACTGACGCTGAAGTCAACAAGTCCTTGAGCTTCGAAAAGCTCAACTCACAGTCATCAGACCACTGAAAAACAACATCCTTCCTAGTCAATTTAGTCAAAGGCACTGAAATCGACAAGAACCCCTTAACAAAGCACCGATAGTACCTACTAAATAAAAAAAAATCTGAGTTTCAAAAACAGAATTTGGCATCGGCCAATCTCGCACCGCCTGAATCTTTGCTAGATCAACTTTAATTTCAGCCCTAGATACTACATGTCACAAAAATGCCAAGACTTTAACTAAAACTAACACTTTGAGAACTTGGCATAAAACCTGTGTTCTCTCAGTGTCTGAAGTATCAACCTCAAATGCTGTTCATGATCGGTCTTACTCTGCAAATATACTAGAATATCATCAATAAACACAATCACCAAATGAATCCAGGTAGGGCTTATTCAATGAAAGCTGCTGGAGCATTATTCAGACGAAAGGGCATAAATAGACATTCATAGTGACAATAATGAGTCCTGAATGCTCTCTTAGGTATATCCTCTATCTAAATTTGCAACTGATGGTTCAAGTCAATTTTAGAGAACACTTCCACTCCCTAAAGATGATCAAACAAGTCATCAATTCTAGGCATGGGATATCTGTTTTTCACTGTGACTTTATTCAACTATCGATAATCAGTACATTCTCATAGTGCCATCTTTATTCTTCAAAAACAAAACTGGCGCACCCTAAGGTGACACACTAGAATGAATAAAACCTTATATAATAAATCTTGGAGCTGAACCTTCAGCTCTCTCAACTATGAAGGAGCCATATGATATGGAGCAATAGAAATGGCCTTAGTGCCCGGCTCTAAATCAATAGCAAAGTTAATATCTCTCTCTGTAATATGCCAGGTAGTTCGATTAGAAATATATCAAGGAATTCAAAAACAATATAAAAAGACTCAGGCTTAGGAAAGTCGGCCTAAATATCATGAACATATGCTAAATATTCCAAAAACCATTTCTCTACTAACTTCCTAGTCTGAAGGCAAGAAATAAACCATGTCACGCGACTACTAGAACCCCGCCACACAACCGATGATCTAGGTACTGCTAAGGTAATGGTCTTGGCATAAAAATCCAAAATCTCATGGCGAGGGGACTACCAATCCATGCCCAAAATAACATCAAAGTCAACCATGTTTAAAAATATTAAGTCAGCCTAAGTGTCTAGTCCACTAACAAAAATCATACACGATGGGATCGCCCGATTCACTACTAAAGAAACCCCTACAGGGATAGAAACGTGCATAGATACAACTAACATATCAATGGGAAACCACAAACTCGGTGCAAAATAGGATGACGCATATGAGAAAGTAGACCTAGGGTCAAATAAGGTTGACGCAGGTATAGAACACATAGAAATAAAATCTGCAATAATAACATCAGAGGCCATATCCTTGGGTCTATCAGGAACAACATATAGCTGACGATCACCACCATGATAACTACTACCGCGACCATCGACCCTACCACGCTGGCCACCACCATGATAACCACCTTGTACGCCACCTCTAGCTGGCGGAAGCACTGATCTCAAAGGCTGTACAGACTGAGGAGTAGGCTTAATAGTACCCCGATAAGGATAAGCTCTAGCATAATGACCCAGAAGGCCATACTCAAAACACAACCCGAATGGCTCACTCTATCGGGATCTTCTACAGAACCCATCTGACTAGCATGTTGTGATGATCCAGATCCTCGCGAATACTATGCTAGAAATATAGATAAAACCTGCAATGCTGCCTGTATCGGCTTGCTAGACTCGCCTTGTTCTTGGTAAAACTGACCACGATCCTAGAACGGGACCCAGTATAACCTCCCTAATGTATTTTCCTTTTCTCGTTGCGCTGACATGACTTATAATAGAGGGTTTCTATAGAATTAGCATGACCAACCACTACCTAAAATGGAAGACCATCGGATACTAGCAATGCTACAACCTCGTGGAGTTTTTTTCTCAAACCATATGCAAATCTGTGGACTTTTTTTTCCTCTGTAGGCATGACTTCCACACCATACACTAACAACTTATAGAACCGAGCCTCATACTCTGCCACAGATATCGAACCCTGTTCAATCTTTCTGAAATCCTCTCTCAGGCGCTCGTGCTCGGCCTTAGATACAAATTTCCTTATAAAAACCTCATAGAACTCAGCCTAAGTCGGCTGGGGAGAACCTGTTGGTCTGCAAAGCACAAAAGCTCTCCACCTCTGTTTAGCTGCACCACACATTGATATGTGGTAAAAGCAACACCGTGGGTCTTCAACACCCCCATATTGGTCAACCTCTCTTTATACATGACAAAAAACTCATGGGCATCCTCCCCTAGAACTTCAGTGAATCTAGGGGGATCCAATCTCACGAATCTGGTCAGAAGCTTCTGTTCGAAATCTTTCATAGCTATTTGCTGTTCAACTATAGGAGCAATGTTCGATACTAAGAGAACCTGACCAGCTGTAGAGATGTCTGCTGGAATAACAAGTGGAACTGGCTATACTGTAGGAACTGTTGCAGTAGGTTATGGTGCCCGAACAACATGTTGTGTCCCCTCGGTAGGGGGACCACCGTAGGCACTGAGTAAATGCCATAAAATATTAAGAATGTCCGGAGAAGGTGCTGCAATAGGTGCTGGAATAGGTACCGCAATAGGCGCTGCAGGCACTGATGGAACTTCAGAAGTAGTAGTAGGAATAGGTACTTTTTCTAGTGCTCTGACTGTCTTCCTTGCTTCCAATGAACGTGTACGAGGCATCTGTGAAATAGTGATGACAATGAGTGAGAATTTTCAAGAAACCATCAAGGATGTACGCACAATACATGATTCAAGAGAAAAAGTTATTTTCCTAAATGTCATTATATCCTCCCCAAAGATAAATAATGAAGGTCTCCACAACGATCCGCAAAACTCTACTAGACATTGGTTTTGTACACTGACACCGACGAACCTAGGCTCTGATACTAATTTTTTACGACCTGATTTCTCAGATCATGATGACACCTACTATACCACCAGTAAGAGAACTGACCCTGTAGTCCGAAGCCGAAGTGGAGGACTAACTTATCAAATACGAAAAACACAAGTTTAATAAACAATAGATGAATAATATAGAAGTAAAGAGAGTCAAAAAAATTCTCCAAAATTTGGTATCAGCGCAATACAAAATCTCTAAGTACAGAATAAGAAATCAAATGTCTAATACAATGTGTCTCCAAGGATACATAGAGATTAAAAATCAATGTCGAAGAGAAGTAAGAAAAGCCGAATGCCAAGCTCTTCCTGAATATCTGACAATCAATAGAGGCTGCACGAACAACGATTTGTTAATCAAGGTTGGGCACCTGTACTTGGATCTGCACAAGGGCAAGTGTAGTATGAGTGTAAGCTGATGAAGCAATCCATACCCAGCAGGATTTTCGGGTCCACTAGGCAAATAACAATAATAAAAGCAGTAAATATCAAAATACAATAAATATGGTCACAGAATCAAGTAGTACACCTGGAGCTAGCTACTCAGATAAAAAAATAAGAGAACATGGACGGACTAGTAACCTCAAGTAAGGGATGAATAAATGAAAAATAATATAAGGCACAATATCCCATGTAATACGAAATATCAAATAACCAATAAGAGCAACTTAACAGTAATAACAGTACTAAAGTAATGCACAAAATGTTGTTAAGTCCCCTAGAAAGAAGCGCATCTTACAAAGAAAACACGCTCACCCGTAGGCCTCCCATATGATCAAGGGTACACTGAAGAAAACAAGTGTAAAAAAGTAAATACACTCCATGAAGTAACCAGTCCTGTGTAATTTCTCCTCCGGTACCCATAGGTACAACAGACAAAAATCATGGAACACTATGCTAAATTTTCCCAATATATCTCTACTCCATCCTATCCCTCCCTCCGCGTCGCCGTATCCCAGAGGCAAGGTCTATGTAGGTGTTTCACCACGTACGATCTCTAAAGTTATCATAATCTCATATTCCAAACTACAAAGCCTCAAGGGTCTCATAGTATGGCATTCCATGCCTCATATCAATAATATCATCAAGCCGTACTGGGCAAGTCATGGCATCCAACGCCTCATGTAATGGTATTACTAATATCTTCAATAGAGCAGATATCATCACAGTCTCCACAACCACTAAGTATGGTACGTGTCCAAAAGCTGTACTCACTATCGTACGATAATGGACTCAAGTGCCAGCAACTGTACTCACTACCGAACGGAGTCTGTCTCAAGTCCCAACATTAATTAGTCAAATGATATTTCCCCGTGCCAAAGTGTAAAGTCCGGGCTAAAACAAGTAGAAATAGTATTATCGGGTGCACGATACAACATCGAGTCTAAAGTAGTTAAAAGGTCATTTACTTATATTACTATTAAAATATTTTAATTTATTAATTTATTTCATTATCCATAATCATTACTAAAATCAGTCTCTAGCCTCCACAACTCAATAATTATGTGGTGATACTAACCTAGACCCAATGCACTCTCATTGGAGCCAAAGCCCCAACCTCCCTTATAATGAATGCACAACACATTAGCAAGTGTATATATAATCATTTAATAAAAATTACTTATGCCCTGTATAGGTATCACTGGACAATTCCTAATTCACATGCACCATATAACTCTGGATGCCAAAATATATATATCAAACAAGGAAACGGTTGAAAGAACGGTACATGATCACTATAACCACCTAGCTACCGAACCCACAGATGCTATTTAGTACAATTCTTAAAGTTATAAAATCAGAGATAGCCCTACGGAGCCTACATGTCGTTCGACGATAAAGCGCTGCAGCTCAAAAATATTATCGGGACTGAAAATAAAATTTTCCAAGAGGTTCCCAACATTAATAGGAACTCGTGCTAAAAAATTAAGCACAATTCAAGTAAGGGAAAACCCTTGAACGCCCCAAGAAGATTGAGTGTTAATTGGGCTAAATATCCGATCTTTATGGAATTACATTGAATCCAAAAAAGAAAACGTGACTACGATATATAATAACCCTAGAGAGAAAGGAATCACCACACAACTTCGGATACAATTGAAAGAATAAAAAAATCATGACTATGACATTAATGGAGCAGAACTCTAATTATCATGAAATTTAACAGATGAAATCGCTTACCGAAGGTGAGGATGATGTAGTAGATCTTTAAGGAACTTTCCAATGAATTTTGGGGAAGTTTCCAAGACAAGGCGCACCAAAATTTGAAAGAAAATGAAAATAAACTTCGCTATGAGGTTTCCAATGTTACTAGGAACCCGTGCTCCAAAATTGAGAACAATTCGAGTAAGAGAAGACCCTTGCAAATCCCAGAGAATATTAAGTATCAATTGGGCTAAAGATTTGATTTTTATAGAATTGTACGCTGAATTCAGAAAAAAAAAACATTACTACGATGTAGAATAACCTTAGAGAGAAAGGAATTACCATACAACACAACTTCGGATACAATTGAAGGAGTCAAGAAATCATGACTAGGGCATTAATGGAGTAAAACTCTAGTAATCATGAAATTTAACAGATGAAATCGCTTACCAAAGGTGAGGATGGCATATGAAATCTTCACGGAACTTTTTATGGATTTTAGGGAAGTATCCAAGACAAGTCGCACCAAAATTTGAGAGAATACGAGGAAAAAGTTGATGAAATATTGACCCTAAAATGGGTGCAAACTGAAGAAAAATACCCCTAGGTACCGATTTATCAGACTAAAAGTGCCGATAAATCGACACCCCTGACTATGGCAAGCATCAATTTATTGGTCAATTGGTCCGATTAGTCGGCCTCTATAACTTATTGGTAGGATGTCCAATTTATCGGTCCCTGCCGGTTATTCAGCAGTTTGATGATAAATCGGTCAAAATTGCACCAGCCAAAAACAACAATTTTTGAAATTTCAATCAGGGCTTCCAAATTAAAAATAGAGTCCAAATTTGACAAATCAAATATGTATTTTATGTGAAAAACACATTTGAACTCAATAAAATTGATAGAATTGACATCGGAGGTCGTTTTAGAGAAAATGACCCCCAACCGAGACTTAGCCAAAACTAGAAAGATTCTAACTTTCCACATAACAACTCAAATCGAGTACGAACACCTTGGAAAGCATACCAAGGGTCAAACTAGACTAAATTTACCATTCCGGAGCTGACAGAAGCATTAGAGTTCCGACACTCCAAACATTAAAATATGACCCAAGCTCCATATTAGGCCTTAAACTTTACTAAAATCCATAAATGAGCATAAATTGCAAACAAAAATTACAAAAATCTGAAGGAAATTTGACTTTTATCAATGAGTACTTAGTTTTAGGCTCTAAAAAAGGCAATCTGAGATATTTCTCGATCGAGCCAGTAGGAATTCGAACTACCGATCCCAACAATTCATAAATGACTTGGGGAAACTACTGAAATGCTCTAAAATACAAAATATTGCCTATTTATCATTAATGACCATATACATCACATAATACTCTTGATGTGAGTCTCCACGACGAACATCAGACACTGGATATCTCACTTGTAGAGTTGTTGAAGTAGTACAACACATTGTTGTAAGTTGAACGGATTGTGGCACCACTGGGTATTTCTGTGAGTCCTTACTGACATTCTCGTCAATCTTTTTATTTTCTAGGTCATAAACCTCAGATACTTAAACTATCTCTCTTTTGAATGGTCTAAGTGTTAAGCTTCACTTCCACGTCATCCTCATGCATCACCTTACTGATCTTGTATTTAAAATATTCCGTCTTGGTACTACTCAACATAACCCCTTTGGACTCTAGGATATGTCTCTAAGCTTCTAACTTAGAATTGACTCCTCAGAAGGTCTCAACAATTAAAACTATTTCATCCATAAACAACATACATTATGACACCTTACCTTGAATTTGCCTTATCAATACCTCCATCATCAAGAAAAATAAAAATGGGCTAAGGATCGATCCATGGTTCAATCCTATCAATACGAAAAAGTTCTCCGAGTGTCCTCCCATAGTTCTTACACAAGTCTTGGGTCCATCATACATGTCCTTAATCAATAGTGTACGTATAGGCACACCTCTAGCCTCCAAGCACTTCCAAAGAACCTCCTTAGAAATTTTTTCATAGGCCTTCTCTAGTCATATATTGCTCCACCAATCTCCTTGCGAGACCAGTGACTTCTGTAGTCAAGCATCCTGGCATGAATTAGAACTGATTCTAGAAAATAGTCACGATCCTTCTCAACCTTAATTCCATCACCCTTTCCCAAATCTTCATAGTGTGATTTAACAATTTGATACCCCTATAGTTGTTGCAATTCTGAATATCACCCTTGTACACATGGTACAATATCATTTAATATTATATATTTACTATACACAACGTATAAACCTTTTTTAAAAGTGTATCTTAGTGTATAAGAGGTGCTTTTACATACTTTTATGCCGTAATACAAACTTGTTTAAAAATTATATTTGGTCTTCTTTAAATTTCAACAATGAAACTCCATTCAAAGTGAGTAACTTTTTTTTAAATAACTTTAAGTTTTATCTACAATTATGAAATGACATCCCCAATAAACTACAATAATTAATTTTTAAAACAATAATAAATCACAAAATCCATCGAGAACATCAACCACCTCAACTTACTCACGAACTCAAACTTAAGCCCTTGTATCAATGAACTCAACAAAAATAGTATCCCAAGAAAAATTAATTAATGGCATAAAGAGAAAATCACCTTAAATGTTTGAAATTCCTCAAATATATCTCATTCTTGCTTCTTAACACTAATTCAGGACATCCCTTTTTTCACACAAAAAAGAAAAAAAAAAAAAAGAAAGAAGAAAAAATAGTGTCTTAAAAGATTTGGGGACAAATATTTTTAATATTTAAAAGATGCGTAGATTTTGTTATGCGAAAAGGATGTCAAAAATATCACTCTTTATGCCTGCATAAATCAAGAAAACCCAAAGTAGGTGATCAGTCCAACTAATATAAAAAAAGCTTCAATAATCATAACAAAAAGATCTAATCTGCATAAAGAAAAGGAAAAAGATGAAGGAGGGCCTATTGTTGCATAATAAATCAAAACTTATGGGTTATATTATACTTGAAAATGAAAGGGAAAAGATGAAAGGAGACTGCAACGACTATGTCGACAAAAATTTTGCTCCATATATATATAGATATATCATACAATGCAATTTTTCTATTTAATACATTATATTTTATTTTATCTAAGACTATAGGTTATTTAACCTATTATACCATTGTAGAGAAAATAATCTTTCAATTAGGTCTAAATTTAAAAATTATGGAGCAAGAGGTGGAAGACTTTGCTCATTTTTGAAGTAATTCGCTTGATTGACACTATATTTCACTCTGGACAAATTTGTCAAAATTTCCTTCAAAAGGCATTTCAACCTAAGTCTTTTCTTGTAAGTATTTATCATTCTCAATTTCTGTTCTTCCCAAATCCAAGTCCCTTGTATTTAACTAAGGTATTCTTGATATGCTATTTTTGGCTTCGAAACAAACTTTCCCATGTAATCGTAAACACCATTGATCCTATCAAACTTAATCTTTTCTACTATTTGGTTGGGGATAGATGATGCCATACTGCACAATATTGTATGTTATATATAACTCATTTTCTGTGTGGGAATGGAATTGCATCCTTTGATATTTTTGTCACGATCCAGAATCCCAAGTTATGATGACACTTGCCTTAACCCACCTAGACATGTAAGCATTACAATTCTACAAGGTAGATGAAAAATATAATGAGTCAATGAGAAGAAAAAATGGTACAATATAAAATTTATCTAAAACCATCTAGAAATCGGTGTCATAATGTACAAGCCTCTAATATAAGGGATACATAGCCAAAAAATACATAGTATCGAATGTCTTAGATCCTCAAGTAGGTTTTAATACATAAATAAAAGAGTTCGGATATATTCCTGATGAAAAACAACTACCTCGACTCTTTGATCTCACGAGCCTCAGACCTAATCGAAAGGGATATGATCAAATCTCACCAGACTCTACCCTTGCACAAGTGTAAAAAAGCAAGGTAATGAGTACCAACTAAACAACGGGCACCCAGTAAGTATTCTTGGAATTGCACTAAAAATAAAATAATAAAGAATCACCAACTACTCCAATCATCCCAACCACAATCCTCCAGACTAATAACTATAAATCAAATCATAGTAAGCAGTTCGTAATGAAAAGTAAATAACAGATACAGGGTGCAGGGGTAGTAACAGTAATAAGCGTTAGAATAAAACCACTAATGAATCAATAAAACCAAGATAACCACTACATTAGAATCCAAGATCATGTGGATACATCATCAGAAAAACTTTACCAGTCTACTCTAGTGACAATACTCAAGTCATAAAAAGTATGTAATTCGATCCTTAGCCTATTTGGAGGAGGTCTCGCTCTCGAGTCCATTTCACAACTCATGGGAATAAACCCCATTCATTGTACCAAGGCTTCATAGGTGCAGTCTGTAGGACCTCGATTAGTCGTCATTCAAGTAGGTTACCGGCGGTAGGAAGGGTACATCTGACACAACTGAGAAACAAACTCGTGGAATGGACATTAATAAGATTAGGTCAAGATAACAATCTAGAAATATCAATCTCAACCATATCATAATATCAATTTCATCTAAAATAATTAATTGTTTCTTGATAAGGCTTCTCTTGTCACTTTCAAGTGACTTTTTATTATAATCTCAAGAGTGTATAGTTTATCTATCCATCTCGACCTTACAACATCGTTCCAATTCATTTAAATAAACAAGGCCAAACAATGTCATAATAATGTATAAAAAGGCACCATAACAAATGCGCTCACGAAATAAAGAGGCAAATCGTGCAATGTATGAGATACAACAAATATAAAATGTAATGCATGTAATTAATTAGTATGAACCTTGGATCTTTGCATTTACATCATCGTTTACCTCATATTGGGTATGTCAGTACGGTCCTCGACCTTTACCTTCATATCATGAACATTTACTCATTATGATAATGCGGTACGGTCCTTGGACCTTCCCTTCATATCATTAATATTTACCCACTATAGAAATATCGGTATAGAATCTTGACTCTTGTTTTCATATCATCAATAATTGCATATTTAGTAATCTCGATACGTTCCTCGGTCCTTACCTTCATATTGTCAATATTTACAGATTAGAGAAATGTGGTACAAACCTCGACCCTTACTTTCACATCATCAACATTTACATAACCAATACAATGCTAACATCCAATAATAATTAGGCTTTAAAAATTTAGAGAACTATAACATGACGAAGGTAAATAAGCCAACAAGCCTCCACACAGAAAACTAATCAAACACAATATCACAATGATCCAACCAAGGCCTCTCATGGGCATAATCTCAAGTACTAAAAAAATAAATATAATATAACATAATGATGTCGCCTCAAGGCCTTATAAGTCCTTACTCAATAGAGATAGCACAGAAATCAGACATTCATTCATTTATATCCCTTGATTTTAATCTCGCATGCTTGACTTTAGTGCTGGGTGAATATTTATCACTACACCACATACAAACCCACATATAATCCCCATTACCCCAAATTGTAAGTAAACAATACACAACAAGGACTCTACATAGCTTTGAGATAGGAACAAACCACCACTTGCCTTAAGAAAGTGAGAAATTAGTTAAGCGGGTGCCTTGCCTTTATGATGCGCCTATAACTCCACAAAATATAGTAAATAATAAATTTACCATATGAAATTATTCTATAAAATACCTGTACGAAAAGTCTTAACTTGGGTCTAAAACTACTCCCCAAAACCAAGTCAAAAGCCCTTTTAAAAATTAGAAAATCTTCATGACATTCAAATCTTCCATAGGTTGGAGATTCTAACTGTCAAGTTAAATTACAATAAAGGTTTAATTTGATAGCTAAAATATCAATTTTATTCATAAAAATCATGGGTCTTAAGCCCCCAAAATAATTCTTGCAAAATATACGAAGTATAGAGGAACCCATATTTAGAATCCCATGAATAATGAATATTTTGAGTAAAATCTTACCAAGGGTATTGAATTCTTTGAAACTTTCTATTTTAATATCTCCAAATGATAAAATATGCAAGGCATCCAGCCTTTCTGTAAAATCAATGTCCGCCTAGCTGCTGCTTTCGGGTAGAGGTTGGAGATGCTTCATACAGGTGTGGAAGGGCTTCACATCGAATGTAAGACTTCAAAATAGACGTGACTAATGAAATAAGTAGAAAAATATTTTAAGATGTTTAATAAGGGTTCTGTAATATAAAAAATGAGGCTAAAGTTGAGCTATGCTTGCATATAAACTAGGGATTATGTGAAAACCCAAACTACCGTTCATTAATTTTTTTAGAAAAACTAAAAAGAAACCTAAGTATAGTGGCACGACTGGGGGGGGGGGGTACTTCCATGTTATAGTCTGTACTAGGCCCTATGCTGCTCGTGATGCTTGGAATGAACCTAGGTACGAACCGTGCCTCTAGGGTACGACCATTACTCCTTTTCATCTCGGTTTTGGCTCTAACTTTCATTTGACTTTAGAAATACATTCGGGACTCTATGAATATAAAATATATATGACTTTTGAGTGTAAACAACACTCCTGGAACATTGAAATCATCAAAATGGGAAATCAAGGACTTTGTGACCCGATACACCTTAGTGTTGGTAAAATACAGACTTTGCTCTAAATTATCACAATGTATACGAAACTCATGAAACACTATACAAACCTCCTTCTAGACTAAATCGAACCTAATAGATCTAAAGAGATTGAAAAAATTTGAATCCGATCATTAGATCATCAAATGTTGATCAAAGTCGAGCTTTGGCCTTAAAACTCAACGCTATCCCGTCAAATGAGTGATATTCAACATAAAAAGTCTAGAACTGAGAACGATGGTCTTCCTAGACCCATTTGAACATTCTGGAGCTAATATAATTGACAAAATTCTGTTCTGATATACGAGACTCCAAATGAGGCCCCAAAACTCAAATATCTCAACATAAAAGCCTTAAATCACTAAGGAATTCTCAAAATTCTCAACTTGTTAGCTCCAATTCCCAACTCAACCTCGTAAACCGACTAAAACTGAATTGGGAAAATCTCTAAAAGGTAAAACATTAAATTTATCGAAAGTGTCAAAAATGACTTTTAGTGTCATTACAATTTCACACATTTTCCACCATGAGGGGTCAAAATCAATAGTCCAACTCATGTTATTTTGAATGCATTCTATAAGTCTTCTAATGCTTTTTTTTTTTGATAAATCCTTTGTTACATAGTTCGATTTGATTTTACAAAATGTTCGTCTCCTTTCCTTCCTCTCTAACAAATCTTGAGTTATTGAATTTTCCCTATAGCTATCTATCCTTATAATTTTTGAATTAATCCTGCTCATCTCTTGCCTATCGCTATATACAATTTTTGAATTAATCCTACTCATCTCTTGACTATCTCTATATATTCTTTACTTTTAGTTTTGAGAATTTCCTTGTCATTAGTCTCTGAAGATGGCGTCTCTTCCCTAAATATAATGAGTAAAATGAAGTATCGATGGTTGCCTGAAAGATTCCTTTATTCTTAACAAAAGCTCCTCAGGGAATTCCTTTACTAGATATTTCCATTTTCTAACAATCTACGCAGCACCTTCCTCGTGAGTTTGAGCAACGGTGAAGAACGTGACCATTGGCGGAACCTCGACTAATTGTAATTTCCATGAGAGAACCACCCGGAAACTAGTTGCTCTACCTAATCGGATGGCCCAGAATAGGTATTATCCCATGCCTCTCCTATTGGTAATTGTGACATTAAAGTTGATGATGCTGGCATTAAGCACGTTATTTTCTATGAGCCCATGTTTTCTCATCAACTGTCCTTATCCACCGCCATTAATGTGGCCTCCAACACCTACGGAGGGGAAAGTTCTAGTTGGGAAAGCTAAAGTATTGCTCTTATTTGCAATGTTGTAGTAAAGTTCCCTAGGGTATCTTCAGATTCGGCCCATACAGTCTTTTTTTGCATATCGATATTGATCTTATAGAGGCTGGATGGGTTAACTAGGTAATAAGGTTTGTAAGAAATGTAAGAAAGGTCTTCATAGTCATGTTTACCACTTCTAATCCGTGTCTCAAATCTATAATTCTTGCAGCAAATCAAGGTTGCTCGCACTTGTTCTTTGTTTTCTGGATTAATTATGTAGTATGATTTTGGGACATTAGAATTATTGCTGAACCTAGCATTGTGTTTTAATTCGAGGATAGATTGGTAACCTTTTGTCCATACAGTATGAACAATGTGGGGTTGATTTGCAGATTCATAGGATAGGCAGCCATAGAAGTTGACATTGGCATCATCAACGTCACGAGAGGTGACTAAGTATGGAAGAAAATATAGGGAAAAAAAAAACTGAACCAAGAGTGACTATTTTCTTGTCACTTCGTAGTTGGGTAAATATTCAAACTTAATCTGGCACCAAGACTCTAAATTCAATAATTGATCAAAGCTGGTTATTCCTAGCTATTAATAAATGGAGAAAGACCCTAAACCGATCATTTAAAATTGGGAAATTGCCTGTGGCACACATTCATGAGCCATCGACCAACGTCTCTACACCCTATAATTTGACATGGCCATTCATGAACCGGGGGATGAATATTGTGGGGCCACTCCTACTACTAAATGACTATGTAAAATTTATCTTATTTTTAATTGACTACTTTTTGAAGTGGGTTGAAATAGGTCGTTTCAAGAAGATAAAAGAAAAAAGGAGGTCATAAACATCCTTCGATTCACATAATATGCCGCTTTGATATACCTAAAAAATCACTTGCGACAATGGCTCCTAATTCATTTGGAATAAGATAATTGAGTTCCTGAAAGAAATGGGGATCAAAAGGATAGCCCCAACACCATATCACCAAAAGAAACTCATCAGGAGAAATCCACAAACAAAATAGTGATTCAAAATCTACAAAATGTGTTAAAGATGCCAAAGAGATCTGGAGAGAAATCTTGCTCCAAGTGTTGTGGGCATAAATAGTCATGCCATAGTCCTTTCTCGTTGGTTGATGGAGCTGAATCCCTCATTCTAGACTAAATCTACGTTTCTAGTTATCCAATATAACGAAGAGAATAAGGAAGCAATGTCCATCAACCTACACCTAATTGAGGAGAGGCGTGATGATGAGAGGAAAAAAAACATAATTAACATTGACCGCCTCACAATATGATGTTTTTAATTATCTTTGAGTACTTTTAGTTGTCTTTGAAGTACATATTGCATTATTTGTGCTTTACGGAGGTGATAAGATAATATATGTGATTAGATATGTTTTCACAGAAACACGTATATGAATTAATCCAAATGATAAAATGACCTAAGACATGAAATTTCAGACAACAAACAAAGTCAAATATACCAAAATTGGAGGTGCAATGTGGAACATGCAGTCTACTATGGGATTCATTCCTCATATGTCAGCAAACTCTAGAGAGAAGTATGCTATGGAGTCTATATCACAGACTGGTAAACTATGCTATGGAGTGTGCACCGCAGACTTGGGGAGTTCTCATGGACACTTGGTGTTCCTGCACCAATTTTCAATAAATCCTAGTCAAAGTTCACAAAGGATATAAGGATATTTCCAAATTCTATAAATACATTATAAGCACAATTTTAACATTATGTTTACCTGGAGAGAGTTAGAAGCCGATGTGGAGGCCGAGGAAAATTGGTTCTATCTTTCTCTTTTTTTATTTGTTTATTTTATAGTTCTCTTTGGATGATTTATTGTAATTTATCCATTACTATATGAAACTAAAATTTTCATTCTAGGATTGTGATAGTTTCATGAAAGGATTATTCTAGTAGATTCTTGATTTGATTTGTGAATTCTTTTTTTAGCAAGAGGCACTAAAGCTTGCCATACCAACAAAGAATTTAAGATATACACCAAAGGAGCACCCAATACCTCAACCACGTTCTAGGAACATTGAAGAGATGATCAGGCCTCAATAGAAAAGACAAAGACTAGTTACAAAGTCTATCAATAAAACCTATACATTTGCTAACCTGTTTTGATCCCTTATACATTTTGTCATGACCCAAAATTGGGAAGTGATGGCGTCTACACGTCACTTGTAGACAAGCCTAATCCATGGCCCAAAGCGAGTAGCAGTGGGCCAGTGCCTGCAATCCCATAGAGAAACCTGAAAATAAAGAAGAGACAACTCAATCAAATTAATAGAAACACACTTCCAAAACCTGGTGTCATAGCCGACGAGCTACTATAAGTGGATATACTAGAACAGGATACAAGTCTGTATGACTCAAAGTATATATGTATATGTATACAAAGTTTATCCTAAGACATAGATGGAATAACTTCAACACAGAAGGAGACTCGAAGTAGCAAGGACGCCTAATGCTCACAGTATCTCCGGATTAGCACAACTCTATCTTACTTGATCGCGACCCCACTACTGACTCGTGCCCGGATCTGTACCAAAAGGGTACAGAAGTGTATCATGAGTACCAACAACAATGGGTACTCAGTAGGCATAGGCCGACTGAATAGCAATAAAGCACAAACAAGGTAAAAAGCGATAACCTAAACAGGATAACCATAAACTGGTATAATCAACTCACAAATAGTCAAACCGCGTGCCACTTACCTGGATCCTCTATGAAACTATACCCAGGTAAAACTAAAAATATACACTACCAGGTAACTCGAAAAAGTACACCAATCTCCGGTATAACTAAAAAGTACCGCCCAAGGGGTGCAACAGGCTTCCCCAAATAC
>JBDJHY010097656.1:0-13758 GCA_039654485.1 Withania somnifera
GCTAGTTTCCCTGATTGTCCTATTTGCTTCTGTGACCAATATTCTTGTATTCTATTATTTACTGCATTTTATTATTGCTATGTGCTCAGTGGGTCCTCGAAGCCTACTGAGTACAGGTCGCTTTGGCAGCTTGTACTCATACTACACTTGCACTTGTGTAGATTCGAGTAAAGGTCCTCGATCGTGATTCAGCTCGCTGATCATTCGTTCCTCCTCATATCAGAGTTTCAGGGTGAGCTTGGCATGCAACTTGATCCTGTTTCTCTTCAGTTTTATATTTTGATTATCTCCATTTTATTTCGGAGACCTTTGAACATTGTATATTTTCCATCCTTGTTGATCTATGATAGTGGTTTGTTTGACATTGACATCGGGTCTTGGGTGTATTCCGGAATTTCTTATTTCCTTACTATTTCTTTTCATATTCTTTCGCATTAATTATAGTATTCCTCCTCTTTGGCTATGGACTACGGGGTTTGGTTCTCCTTCTGGTTGTATAGTAGGTGCCATCATGATCCGAGTAATCGGGTCGTGACATAACTAAAACTAGAAGTTCTCTTAGTTTAATAACTAATGGAATAGAGATTTTTCTTGTACTTATATATATGTCACGACCACCTTGTGGTATGGTGTTATTTTTGAATATAAAAGGAAAAGGGACTTTTCAACTGTCATGCATGAAGTATATGTGGTTACTGATATTGGAACTTTTGAGGAGGAGTCCCCCGGTATTGGCACTTTTGGGGCGAAGTCCCCTTGTATAGGAACTGTTAGTGGTGGAGTCCCCCAGTGTTTGCACATTTAGGGTAGAGTCCCCCGGTATAGTACAGTTATGGGTATTGATGGTGTATTCTCCCTAAACTAGAGTTTAAGACATTGTCCTTTGTGGTGTAGGTCCCATATTTACACTTTTAGGGTGGAGTATGTCGGTATTGGCACTTTTGGGGCGGATACCCTCAGTATTGGAACTTTTGGGGTGAAGTCTCCTGATATTGGCATTTTTGGGACAGGTTTCTCCGGTTTGATATGGTACGGTTTAGATTTACTCTATAAAACACCCATGTATTCATTCTTACGTTTTTGTGCTTGCTGGACTTAATGGGGAGGTCATGGCAATTTTGCTTGTGCTGGATGTATCCACTCATAGTTTGGGGAACCTTTGAATATTGTTTTTTGTTGCTTTCCTCTCTGCTTATATTCCTACTTGCCTTATTCTTATCTATTTTATTTATCGATTGAGTTAAGCCGACTAATAGGTACGCTCTTGTGGTCTTGTACCCCATATTAGTTATTTATAGTTTATTTCCATATTATTATGCCGTATCTTCCTATACTATTTTTACTTGCTTTTCTTCAGACCTAATTTACTTACTCACTGTTCTTACTTGTATTTTATTTGAGAATGATGCCTATTGGGTACCTTGTGTTTTGGTACTCATGCTACACTTTTATAATATTTTCATTATACAGATACTAGCATGGGCCTTTGCATGAGACATGATTGTGTTGGTTAGAGGAGCAGGTGATTTTGGAGATCCATGTAAGCTCCAATGTTCAAGCTGAGCCTGTTCTCCAGTTGTGTTGGGTTTACTGCCTTATTATGTTTAGGGAAGCCGAACTTGTATTTAGCTCTTATTAGAACAGTTGTATATATTATCTTTTGGACACTCTGATGTAGATAGCTCCATTTTGTAAGAGTCACCAGTTCCGGTAGGTGTTGTATATTTGTTTTTGTATATATTTCTTTCATTTTGTGTTTTATTTGTTGTATTTACTGCTGGTTATTTGTTATCATCCCATTGCTGATCCGAGCCACGGGGTTAGGGATTGTCTACTGGTGGGTGATAAATGTCATCACTGTCTGAGTTCTAGGTCGTGACACAGTGGTATCGGAGCTTAGGTTTCCTTTGTTTCTATTGTAGTGGAGCAAGTGTCGGTATACTCCTGCAAATCGGTGTAGAGACATCTGTGGACTATCCTCGAGAGGCTACAATGTGATATCTTAATGAACTCTCTTCTTTTCTCTCCTCGTCCGTACTACTTGTGTCAATTTTGGGATGTGTTTATTTGACTTTGCTCTTTTCATAGATGATGCATGGTTTGTTAGTTTATAGGGACCTTTTTTCTAAGGCTCATGAGACCCCACCTAGGGGTAGATATAGGGTGACTACAGGCGCTCAACTAGTTGGTGCTACTTCGTCATCTCTTTCACAGACTATAGGTTCTTACAGATCTACTATAAGTTCATCAAAACACTACAGTACCCCAGCAGCATTTTAGGCCCCCTCGATGGACACCGTGTGGTAGCTTCTTTGACAAATGCTTATGTTGTTTAGTAGTGTACCGTCAGAGGTTCCATAGAGTTTGACTCAGGGGGAAATATAGGGTGCTAAGCCTCCCCAATTCCTCCTATTTAAGATTTTCCACCAGCTCCACCGGCTGTACCACAACCCATTATTGCAATATCATTTCCATAGTAGAACGATGCTAGACCTCTTTCATCATATGAGGTGAGGAAAATGATTGATCAATTTCTCTACATAGAATTAACAAGATTCTTAGGGGCAGCATGATATAACACCGCGAAGTTTGTCACTGTCTGTGAAGAGAGGTTGAGGACTTGGATTTGTTGGATGGGGACTGGGTTTATTTTGTTACCCATCTTCTCGAAGGAGATGCGAGCCACTAGTGGAGAGTTTTAGAGACCGTAGGCTAGATGGGTCTCTATCGATGACCTGGGTCTAGTTTTTAGAGGTTTTATTAGCCAAGTATATGCCTCATAGTGCATGACAGAGGCTTAGATTGGATTTTGATGCTTTGCTGAAAGGGTGCTTGTCAGTTATAGAGTATGGGGCCAGATTTGTTGAGCTATCGAGGCATACAATTGACTTGATTCCAATTGAGGAGGAGCAAATTCAACACTTTTCTTATAGATTGAGGCTCTATCTATGTAGGGAGGTGGAGTGGATTTTTTTGTTGGGTAACTAGTTTTGGGATATTGTTGATCATACCAGGAGCATGGCAGATTTACATTCTAGCAGTCCCATGCATTCATTCTTAAGTGTTTGTGCTCATTAAGCTTAAGGGGAAGTCATGGAAAGTTTGTTTATGATGGATCTATCCACTGGTGGGATGGAGCACCTTTGGATTTTTTTATTACTTTCCTCTCTGCTTATATTCTTTCTTTCCCCTATTCTTTCCTATTTATTTATCGGTTGAATTTAGATGGATACCAGTTATGGTCTCGTGGGCCTGTTCCCTTTGTTAGTTATTCTTAGTTTAATTTTGTATTTTTATGCCTTATCTTCCTGTACTATTTTTACTTGATTTTCGTCGGACCTGATTTAGTCACTCGTTGCTCTTACTTGTATTTGATTTTATCTTGGACGGTTGATGATGCCTACTAGTTATATTGTGTTTTGGTAATCATGCTACACTTCTGTACCTTTTTTGTTCTACAAATGTTAGCATGGCCCTTAGCAAGAGACATGATCGTGATGGTTAGAGGAGTAGGTGATTTTACAGATCTAGGTAAGCTATGACATTTGGGTTGAGCCTGTTCTCCAACTGTGTTAGGTTTTCTATCTTATCCTATTCAGGGCAGATGTGTTTACCTCTTGTTCGAGTAGTTGTATATATTATCTTTTGGACACTCTGATGTAGGTAGCTCCACTTTTTCATAGTCACCAGTCCTACGGTGTTGTATATTTTGTTATTGTATATATTTCTTTCATTATACATTGTATTGGTGTATTTACTGTTGGTTATTTGTTATCGTCTCATTGCTTGTCCCTTTTAGACTAGGGGTTAGGGATTGTCTGCTGGAGGGCGGTAGATGCTATCACGATATGAGTTTTCAGTCGTGAAAATACTGAAAAGTTGTTCAATACTTTCCAAGGTAAGGGACCTGATAATTATTGATCCACTAAACTGAGCCTCACAAGGCTAAAAGACCTATGGTGTCATTATAGTTCTAGGATATTATTTTATCCCTTTGCTGAGGGTGAGTGATTGAATCCAAATCGATACTAGATAGTTATACGATAATATAAATAACAATGCTCATTTTATGGTGAACTATGCATGAACTAGAAAAATATTAACTTTATTTAAGTTCTTTAAACTGGGCTAGTCATGCTATCAAAATTGAGTTTATGATCAATATGATCCTAAAACATTTTACTATGATAGACAAAGCTTGAAAACTATATTATCATGAGTAACTTTCATAATATTAAATATAATGAATAAGTCATGGTTTTCATATACAAGTCTGAAAATCAGATAAACTTTGCAAATGTTGAGTAAAAACATGTATTTAATGCTTAGGACTAAGTATAATCTGAATGCAATGCGAGGATCAGAGAAACCATGGATAATCCCTGGAAACATGTTATTATGCATACCAACATCACAGAAATCTTAATTTGGACAAATAATCATCATAGAAAATAAATGTAAGACTATTAGTAAAATTAGGTAAGAATCCGACTCATGGAGTTTAGCATTTCCAAATGAAAACTTTGAAATTTTAGGCATGAGGATGAAGGTATATCCTTATTTAATACATACATACGTGGTCTTGATTCTATTGAACTAAAAATCCAAGTGGGCACTTGGTTTCCCTTGATCCTAGAAAATAACCCTAATAAGAGCTTCTAAGTATTTGGCTAAGTTTGAGAGTTTAGAGCTTATAATTAAGGAAGTGATTCTAAGTGTGGGTATATATACACCCATGAAAGAGCCAAAATGACCTGGTATTTTACTTTTAAAAGATGAGTATTTACTAAATTATCCCTTACTAAAACCTGTAAAAGGAATTAATAGGGCACCACGACCTGCCCAATTGTTTGTGCTGCATTCTCAAAATTTGTGGGAGGTACTGCAGGGACTAGTTTTGAGATTATACCTTAGGGTCAATTGATAAGGTTAGATGTATGATTCATATGATGTTTCATATTTCTTTGGACTACTAGTGGGAATTGGGTAAGCCTCGACCATTAAAGCTCAACCACGGACAAGGGTACGTCCTGTTGTCTCTCCTTATGAGCCGTACAATATCTCATTGTACTTTAAAATATGTGGAAGGCAACTAATGTCCACACTAGTTTCCATCGCCCAAAAAGTTTCTCCATGGCCCCATGTGTCCCACACTGGTCCATGGCCCATGAAGCTGCTCCATGGCCCCATGTGTCTCTCGTGGCCTACACTTCGGAGAGATTTTTTCTTGGTTTCTCTAAGTTTGGTTGAGCCTAAGTGTAACAACGTATGGGTTCTTACACCCATACTCTTAGAAAACCTATTTAATGCATCAATTACCACAGTTTCATTACCCAAATGATATAAGATAGTAACGAGATAATCCTTGAGAAGCTCAATCCATCTGCACTACCTCAGGTTTGAGTTTTTCTGAGTAGACACATGTTTCAGATAATTGTTATCATCAAACACCTTAGAATGAACCCTATAAAGATAGTGCCTCCAAATATTAAGAGAAGCACAATAGTTGTTAATTCCATGTCATGCCAGGACAGTTCTTTTTATGCACTTTTAACTGCCTAGAAGCATATGCACTACATTTTATATCTTGCATCATGCCAGCACCAAAACAAAAATGTGGTTCTTCCCAATAAACAACAGATACCTTACCCTCTATAGGCAATGCAAAAGTAGGAGTTGTAGTAATAAGAGTCTTAAGCTTTTGAAATCTCTCCACACACTCCCCAGGTCACTAAAATGGGATATCTTTTTGTTTCAAATGATTCATATGGGAATCAATAAAGGCAAACCCTTTAAAAAGTAGCAGTAGTATCTATCAAACCCCATAAAGTTGCAAATAAGATTCATTGAAGTAGGATTGGCCTAATTCATAACTACCTCTATTTTTTGTGGATCAAACTTAATCTCCCTCTTATAAACCACATGCCCTAAGAAGGATACAAAATTCAGACAAAATTCACACTTAAGGAACTAAGTATACAACTACTTCTCTTTCAAGAACCTCAAGTAATTTCATGCTTTTTATTGCTCTTCAAATACACTAGAATGTCATCAATAAATACAATAACAAACGAATCTAGACAGTGATTAAAAATCCATTCATCAAAATCATGAAAGAAAGAAGGTCATTAATAAGCCCAAAAGACATCAACAAAAACTATAATGATTATACATGGTCTAAAAAGTAGTCTTGAACATAACCTTATCTCGATTTGTAAGATAAGGCGAAACAATGTAAAATTGAGTTGTGATAAGGTCTACATTTCATATATTGACAAGCCTAATTCTTTCCCTAAGCAGTTAGCAGCAGGCCAGTAACAAGAACCTAAAAACAAAAAGGGGAAAAAGAAGAAGAGAGGAACAAAGGAGACACGGAGATACATAACCAAAAATAATATAATCCCCAAATCCTAGAGTCATGGTTGTGAACATCTATATAGAAGTACATAAATACAACTCGTAACTTGACACAACTTAAAAATAGATATCTAAAACCAATTAGGATGACTTCAATCCTGGAAGGAAAACTAGTCAGCAAGGACGCCTTATGCTCACTGAAATCTCTAAAATCACACCATTTAATGTACCCCGATCTCATCCATCTAAATGAATCATACTAGGAATTGCATTAGGAAAAGTTACAGATAGTGTATCATGAGTACCAAGAACAACGAGTACCGATTGGGCATCATAGGACAACCAGGCAAAAGTAAGCATAGGTAAGGTAAAGAATAATAAAAAAATAAAGTAGTGGAATATAGTGTACAACCAAAGAAGTTAACTATAGTAAAATCTAGTGACTGTAGTATTGGATAAATTATCAGTGTATACAATATTAGCTAACAAGTACGAAACAAAGCTACTAACTAAGCATAACACATAGACTCGGGCCACGAACAAATCATGACCAAACAAGACACGTACCTAGAGATCCATTGTAACCAATACAAGGAAATACCAATAAGACACTATAAAACCATCACCCAGTTAAGCTAACAGTGAACACAACAATGGCATGAATAGAATTAATCAAAAATAGAAGAGCACAACTAAAGCCTACTACCAAACAAATTCAGTCAGTACCCCATCCTGGGGGCCGTAAACTAGGGCCCCCAAGATAACTTCAAGGCCCTAACTCACAAGATGCAATCATTTCCCAACCCTAGTCCCAGTCCCGAACCTTAAGTACTCGTATCCCTAATGCCATTATGTTCTAAGGGTACTCGTTAAGGGCCATATATGCACCCCTACAAGGAAGAAAATCATGAAGCTACCATAGCTTAGTCCAATACACTCACTCTCGAGCTCACACTAGACTAGGGAACACTATTATCACATGGGCCACTACCCATACAACAAACAGTAACCGACTATCTAGGCCTAATAACAACCAGAGACTCTAAACTCTGGCTTCTAGAACATGTCATTACCATTGAAAATACTAGGACTTTAGGTGACATACATTATATGCATACCCAGTCTAAAGAAAGTAGAACGTAGCCTACCTGGATTCCGGCGATATACTCAAGAAGCATGCCCCAAATATCCAAAACCTCATATGAAACTCAAAGTCGCACAAGGCTAGAAAAGAAAATATAACCCACGTGTTATTAAGAGTAAAACAAGAATCATACTTCTTTATAGATAGCTAGGTTAAAAACCGGTTAAAATCAGGTTCGTAAACCTTAACAACTTAGAAAAAGAAAATATTTATACCAATGTGTAGTGTACTACTTGTACATCATAGGTACAAAGCAAGGCTTAGTTTAATGGTAAACTTGGAAGATATAAGTCCAGGAAATATATGTAATAAAGAAAAAACTAATTACTCGATAGAAATGATCGTAGAATCACTGTAATGAGTTAATGTGGGTAAGAATCATAATATTAAGTTAAGGAAATTTATGCTCTGGGAGGGGACCTTCCAATTGAAAAGGATAGAAAATGAGAAGAACTGACCGAAATATATTTATATATGTTGTCAGTCAATGACGCACGTACCCTTCAAGCGCGATCGCTGTAAGAGGTTGCTCTTCTACACCGTGATTGCGGTCACTTAGAGTGATTGGTCTAAAAGAAGCAAAATTAGTTGTGGCACGATCGTGCCCCAATAGATTGAAGGCTCTAAGTACCAAACCTGGAATTTCAACAACGCTCTAAAATATGCAAGGAATAGAAATGGATCAAATTCTGACACCCCATATATGAAATCTTTATGTAACTGACATTTCAAACTCAACAGAAGCAATGAATATGACATTTAGAATCATATGAATGGAGTATGTCATGAACGCCCATAATTGCAAGGGAATTCCACCATACAAACTTTCAATGATCAAACCTATTGATCTCAATGTGTCATGGGGAGGTTACAAGAACACTCTAAATTCGTAGGAGTTGCAAAAACATGAAAATAATTATGGAGATCATTACAACATCCCTCACTACATGCTTTCATCCACAAAAGTTCAATAAAAAGGAAGAGTACCTGAAAATTCAAACAAGTACGGGTATTGGGAGTACCTGAAAAGTCAAACAAGTACGGGTATTAGGCTCGTATATCCCATTTTTTCTCCAAGGTCGCCTCTTTGATTAAGAAGTGGGCCGAACAAACCCTCACAACTAGAATATCTCATTACCAAATCTTCTTAGATCTCAACCAATAATGGTCTCAGGCTTCTCAACATAAGTCAACCCATCGTGCAACTGAACTGACTCAAAGCGGAGTACATCGGAAGGATCTAGCGTATAGTGACAAAGCATGGAAACATAAAAAACTAGGCGAACAAGGGCGAAATTTAGAGGTAGGGATAACATGTAATAGACTTCACTGATCTACTTTATAACCTCATGTGTCCTAATAAACCTAGGGCTAAGCTTACCGCTCCGACCAAATATCATAACTCCCTTTATTGGCGACAACAACAAGAATACCATGTTACCTACACTGAACTCCAATGGTCGAAACCTATGGTATGCGTAACTCTTCTGATTAATTTTTTTCTATCCATAGTGAATCCTGAATAAATCAAACTCTCTATGTAACATCTCAAATCAAATAAGAAGTCTGAGGAAAAAATTTGACACTATTGTACTAAATGATTGGAGATCTACAATGCCTACCGCACAAGGCGTCAAATGGGACCATTTGGATACTGGAATGGTAGTTGTTGTTAAAAGGAAATTTTTCTAAGGTCAAGTGTTGATCACTGATAACCCCAAAATAAAAAATAAGCTCGAAGCATATCCTAGAGAACCTAAATGGTCCACTCAGACTAGTCGTCTGTCTATGGGTGGAAAGTCAACTTAGAGCTACCTCACTACCTATCTCATGATATACTTTCCTCAAGAACCGCGTGGTACATTGGGTACCTCAGTCTGATATGATAGAAACTAGCACACCATGCAGATGGAGAACCTCTCTTACATATAAAGTCACAAGTCTATCGGGACCCCAAGAAGACAAAGTTAATAAAAAGTAAGCGGATTTGGTCAATCGATCCCTGATGACCCATTTACAATCATGACCCATGGATGTACGAGGGAGTCTTCAAATAAAGTCCTTGGTGATCCTTTGATCTTAGGCATATTTATATGTCTTAACTCCATATAATTCCCATATTTTGACTCAATTTTGAGAATAATTATATGCTTTTTAAGTATTTTGTTATCAAATACATGTGTCGCACCACTAACCAATGTGATTAGCCTATTTCAGGTATATTGGGAGCCTTGAGAAATGTAGATCAAGCAAGAATTGAAGACGGAAAAAGCAAGGAAGAAATGCATGAAAATAAGCCTTATCATAATAGGGATTAGAATGTGATGTCCTGCCCATCACGATTGGGATTATGTCATTATCCCATATTTAGCTAGGCAGCAGTTGTCTTCAACCTCCTATAGGACTAGTTGGGGGAAATTTGGTCTTTTTTCTTTGGTGTCTATATAAGCTTTAAGGTGATGTTTTGGGAAGTGTGCAACACTGTGGGATTTAAAACATCAAGTAGATGAGATACTCAAGCAACCTAGGGTTACATCTATCTTTCAATTTATGTACGTGAATGTTATGAATGTTATTTTCGTAATTGAACATGATCATTATTGGCTAAAAATCCTTATTCTAGTGTTATGGCTAGCACATTTTGTATTATATTGGTTTGATATAACTTAGTAATTGTTGCTCATTATAAATTGTTCTTATGCTTTTGAATTAATGTGTTCTAATCACTTGGTCACCATTAGAATGAATATATAGCTCTAAACTGCACCTATCCAGTAATCTCAAGAGTGGAATAGAAGCGTAGAGAGTGTGATTTGTAGTTGTGAATCTAATATAAGAATAACTAACATGATTAGAAATGAAGATATGATTGTTTACATAGTTGACTCACTTGGTTAAATAGGGTAGATAAATACAATGCATCTATATTAAATCACCACAACACAAGTAGATCGAAGTAGTTGTGAGGATTATATAAATAGTGAATAGAGGACTATAAATCCCTAGTCATAATTTCATCCCCGGAATAAACAATTAGAGAGATAATGTTTTTTATGGAAAATCAAGATTATATACGAATGTGTGCAACCTCATAGCATTGGAATACTGCTTATATGAACACTACTTGATTGTTTCACCCCCAACTCTCATTTACATATCCTTAGTTGCATTAGAATAATATAAAACGATCAATTTCTTCTATTATTACTTTCAATTGCATATATATTTAGTTCCTTATAAGAATCATCTATGAAACTAATTCACAATTCCAAGTCCATGTGGGTTTGATATCTAGCTTAAAAGAGTCACTATATTACTTTTGATACCATGTACACTTGTATGTGTGATAGGAAGCCAACAAGTTTTTGGCGCCTTTGCTGGGGACTTGGCAATTTGGTAGTTTTTTATTCTTGTAAGATATTTACTATTGTGCAATTGTTAACGGCTTGATCTTAGCTATTTAAATTTTTTTAGGCATTATTACAGGTAATTTGGCATGGAACAGAGATTTTTTTAAACCCTTTCAGGAACTAGAGTGGTTTATACATCAATAGTGAAGAACCAAGGCATTCACTCATTCTGTTCCATATGCTCAACTGGATAAACTAAAAATGGTAGTTCCTATGAAAATTGGAGATCCAAAATTAGCCCATAAGGTGGCTATTTCAAGGCCCACGAATGTTACCTCTGCCATATAGAAACCCACGCTTGGTGGTAAATTTGAGCTAAAGAAGAATATGGTGCTGCCTTTGTACCCTAGCAGGAAATTCGTTGGTCTCGCTCATGAAGATCCACAACAACACGTTAAAAATTTGCTCGAGATCAGTGATACTTACATTCAAGAGAAAGTCCATCTGGATTATGTGAGACCCACTTTATTCCCATTCGCATTGCTTGGTGACGCAAAAAGGTAGTTAGCTGCAGATCTACCCAACTATATTCGTTCATGGGAGGACATATCAAGGAAGTTCTAAGGAAGTTCTTGATTACATTCTTTCAATCTAGGTAAATAGTACGGATTAGGAGTGAAATCCTAAGCTTCAGACGAAATTCGGGTGAAAATCTCTACCAAGCTTGGGAGAGGTTTAAAGCATTGCTTAAAAATTTTCTTCATCATCAGTAATCCAATAAAGTATTGTTGCATACTTTTATTGATGCCTTGGAACCTACTTCAAAAATATTACTAGACTCAGTAGCTAGACGACAGGCCTTGGAGCGAACATATGATGAGATGTATATACTACTAAATAGGTTTTCCACAGGTAATCCGGATAGAAATGTAGACATGTGAAGAGTAAATGGTAGAAAGAATATTTTCGGGTTATAGAGTTAGATGCAGTCACAGCTTTGTCAGCACAAATTTCATCTCTCCAAAACATGTTTGCACAAACTTTTGGATAGCAACAACAGCAGGCTGCAATGAATGCCGTCCAATCTCAGTCTATGAATTGGTGCAAGATATGTGGGGGAGGCGATCATACGTCTGATATATGCGGGGCAAACCCTGATTTGATTAACTTCATAGGCAATGCATAAAGGGACCAGGGACAATAATTTGGGGTAACACATACAACGCAAGTTGGAGAAACCACCCAAATTTCTCTTGGGGTGGATATCAAAATCAACAACATCAACAGGATCCAGGTCAGTATAAAAACCATCAATCAAATCAGCAATAGGGACCCAAATTCAATCCAAAAAATTATGGTACTTCACAGAATGTGCAGTCCGGTAACAGTACAGAAGAGATGTTGAAAAATTTACTAGAGGGTAGGCACGAGATAGTGAGAGATTAGCAAGTCTAGAAGCGAATCTGAAAAATCAACATGTGGCTACACAGAAAATGGAGAGGCAAATGGGGTAATTGGCTATGTCACAAAATACAAGGCCTTAAGAGGGCCTCCTAGCAACACATACCAAAACCTAAGATAGGTAAATGTAGTCACAACAAGAAGCGAATTGCAGTTGCATGAGTTGGTGCATCAAAAGGTAAATCAAGTTAGTAAAAGGGCAGAAAGCAACAATAACAAGGTCGATAGCGGAAATGAACAAGGCACTGAGTCTAGGGATGCAGCAACTATTGTGAGATTTCCACCACTGTTTCCTTAAAGATTAAAAAAGTAGAAAGAAGAAGATGGATTCCAGATGTTCAAGGAATTATTGGGGCAATTTCATATTAACTTGCCTTTGATTGATGTATTACAAAGGATTCCATAGTATGCCAAGTATGTGAAAGACAATGTGAAGAACAAAGATCATCTTACTTAGCACACTAAAGTGGCTCTTACTCAAGAGTGCACATCACACATATATTACCCACAAAGCAAAACGATTCAGGCAGTTTCACCATTTAAATTATTATTGGTAGGGTCTCATTGTTAGAGGGCTATCTTATTTGGGTGCAATATTTGGGTCTCAACGGTTCGTGCGTTGATTGATGTGGAAGCACGATAAATTACTATAAGGGCACATGAAAAAGTTGAAGAGTTTGATGTTTACAAGTCCCTAAAGCTACATACAATATATGAGGAGTTGTTGAAAATCATAATATATGACATAGACAAAAAAGTGTCAGTACCGGTTAGTAGTGATTCGATAGTAAGGGCAATCACGGGTCAAGAAACTAAAGGAGATATAGAAGCTCACAAAATGATCCAGATATTAAACCTTGCTAGCATTTATATAAAGAGAAATATGTATGAGCCACTAAATAGGTCGTTTGGGCCTCCGATAAAGCCATCAGTTAAAAAAGCTCCCAAGTTGGAGCTGAAAGTCTTACCTAGCCATCTAAGGTATTCTTTCTTAGGAGAAAATGAGACTCTACCAGTGATACTTACTGCCGAATTATGCGAGGCACAGGTTGTTGAAGCTTTGGTAGTGTTGAAGAACTCAAAGTAGGTTATTGGATGGAAAATATCTAATATTAAGGGCATCAACCATTCTTTTTGTATGCACAAAATTTTGATGGAGGAGAACTGTAAGCCAAGAGTACTACAACAGTGAAAACTGAATCCACCAATAAAAGAGGTGGTGAGGAAAGAGGCGATCAAATGGATATAGTCAGGTATTATCTTCCCTATATCCGACTATATGAGGGTGAGTCCAGTGCAGTGCATCTCTAAAAAGGGAGACATGATTGTGGTGACAAATGACAAAATTGAGTTTTTGTCGACTCATATAGTCACTGGGTGGAGAATTTGCTTAGATTACCATAAGCTCAATGAGGAAACCCACAAGGATCATTATCCAATTCATTT
>JBDJHY010097767.1:0-13758 GCA_039654485.1 Withania somnifera
ATAACAATAAGTAAAAAGCATAAGTAAAATAAGCAGTACATAACTGGAAAAGAAATACTTAATGTAGAGAAACTGCAATGAATTGAAAATACCCAAAACCTGGTTGTTAGTGTAATAAAAAATATCTAAGTAAAGAATATGTAATAAAAGTCTAATGTCAAGGTATCTCCGAAAATAAATGGAGATCAATCTAATACTGAATGAAGAAGGAAGAACTGGATGCCAAGCTCGCTATGAAAAATAAAAGGGTCTCTACGAATAACAGTCTAAAATCAAGGTCGGTCACCTGTACGTAGATATGCACATGGAAAGTATAATATGAGTACAAGCTGCAGAAACAACCCATACCCAGTAGGCTTTTAGGGTCCAGTAGTGATATAATAATAATAAAAGCAGTAAATAATGGAAGACAATAAATAGGGTCATAGAAGAAAATAGTATATCATGAAAGCTAGCTACTCAGATAGGAATCAAGTAACAAGTAAAACATGTTATCTCTAGCTAATGACATAACATGAGTTTAGCTATTTAAGAAGGACACACCCGGAATCCTTGCAACAATATATTTGAAAAATACTAATAAATATTCAGAAGTCGAGATGAAGATAAGAAGAGAGTATGGAAGGTATATAACTAACCTCAAATAAGATAGGAAAGATTATAGGATGACACAACGCACAATAACTCACATAATTAGAACCATCCAATAATCAGTAACATCAATAAAATAGTAATAATAGTAATGAAATAAACATATAAACACTGAGAAGCACCCCATAAGGAATGCAATCTACATTGTAAAAAAGGCTCACTCATTGGCCTCCTATACGATGAGGGGTACACTAAAGAAAACAAGAGACGAGTTCCCATCATTACCAAGAACCAGTGCTAAAAAATTAAGCATAATTTGGACAAGGGAAGACCTTTTAATAGTTTGGAGTAATTAGAGTATAAAAGGGAGCAGGTACTGATAAATCGGACGAAGTGCCAATAAATCAGCATCCACTTTAATATTGGCAAAAGGAAGCAAATACCGATAAATTGGACTAAGTGTTGATAAATTGGGATCTGCTTGGTTTGGGAAAACATTGATAGGTGCCAAAATATTGGTCTGTGTATGCACCAGCAAAAACAACACTTTTTTGAATTTTGAACCAGGGATTCAGAAATGAAGCAGAGTCCAAGTTTTGCAAATCAAATATGTATCTTATTTGAAAAACACATTTCAAACTCAACGAAATTGGTGAAACAAATATCGGAGGTTGTTTGGCTAAAATGACCCCAAAAACAAACAGTTAGTCAAAATAAGGAATTTTTAACTTTCCATAAACCAACTCAAATCGAGCATGGAAACCTTAGGAAGCATACCAAGGGTAAAACTAGCCTAAATTCACCAATCCTAAACTGATGGAAGTGTCAAAATCAGATTTGATACTAGGAACATCAAAACACCACTTAAGATCCAACATTAGGGTTTAACTTAACAAAAATCCACAAATTAGCACAAATTGTAAATGAAAACTCCAAAACATGAATTTAAGGTCAATCCTAACTTTAATTGACATTTCGGAGCCAAAGGAACTATTGGAATTTAATTTCGAGCTTGTCTTTAAGGAAGGTTAACTAAAGTCAATGAGTACTTAGTTTTAGTCTCTAAAACAGGCTAATTTGAGATAAATCTCAATAAAACCACCATAGAATTATACCACTGGCCCTAGCAAGTCATACATGACTTGGGGAATTTACTTGAAAGTTGTATAATGTGAAACATCGTGTATTTTCATAAAATACCAAGAGGATCAAAATATAAATAAGTCAAACTTCCAACTTCTATTAAGAAGTTATCTTATGTAACAACATAAAATCCAACTAAAATCCTCAAGAATCAAACCAAGGAACTTCAAAGATAAAAGTTCATGTTCCTTCACATCCTTAAGAAAATCATTCTCAAGGTGCTCAATTTGAGAAGTAAAACTCCAAAATAGGGAAACTGAGATAAAACATGATAAAAATACTGTAGAACTAACTAGTGGTCTCAGCAAGTCATAAATGACTTGGGAAGCTACAGAAAGCTTTAACCATGAGAGTAGCATAGAAGAAACAAAATGACTGGGAGGTTCAGTACAAAGTCCACTACTAAAAGGACTTCTGTTTGTAAAAGTCAAGGATTAAAAAGTGCCTGAGGCTCAAACAAGTAAGAGAGTTGTACTTAAATGTCCCTTTATATCTCCCTGGTAGCCTCCTCGAAAAGAAGGTGCACCTACCAAAACTTTAGTACTGGATTCCCTCTATATATAATATCTCTAATGTCTATGGTCAAGAGAGCTACAAACTCTTCTACAAATTCTAAACTCATATAAAGCTAAAAAAAATCCGACCATATCACATAAAACAGGTAAAAAAATATAATGATGGAACATAAAAACCTATGAGAACCTATGAGTAGCTGATAACTCTAGAGGAAAAACCAACTAATAGTAAATATCATCAACTCTCTAAAGGATATCAAAAATCCTAATATATCTATGGCTAATCCTACCCTTGTAGACAAAACTAATCATACCTTGAACACCAAATCTATAGTTCAGACTGAATAAATCTTCTACCTACTTTGAGCCAGTATACAACCCTTCCAGAATCCTCAACACACTATCTATAGAATCATGGGATAGTATTTGCCAAAGCCTCTAATAGCCATCTGGATAACTAAGCAGTAGTTGTTGTTAAATGCAAATCCTATCATGGTAAATAACTGAGGGTCATAGACAGAAATAATGAAAACCTTTACGTTGTACTAATACAATACCTCATTTATGAAGATCTAATATAAAACTCCTCTGAACTAGAATAAATTTGAACTGATAATAAGTCAATGACATAGTTAACTCAACGATAACATCCCACAAATAAAATAAACTTCCAGAACACAAATATGACCCTTGATTCGCGAAGCACCTCCTATAATAAAACACATCAGTCCAAACTAACTTACTAGATAATAAATGGATGTCCAAGGTCAACGGTAATTGTAGAACTGAAGGAGAGGACGACCTCTGACAACCTATGCTGATCAAATGTAAACTACCACACGATATTGCCCTCTCAAATCACAACTCAATAACACTATAAGATACCCAAGTACTGTGGAATTTTTTATATCCTGGATAGAAAAATAAATATTGGATACGATATTATCAATTCCTTTATCTTTGGAAATCCTGCCCTAAAATCCTCCAACCACTGAAATAAGGTATCCTTTTTTGTCAACCCAGCTGATTTAAATGAATTAAAGCCTATAGCAACCCTACCAAATTCACCTTACTTCTACTTTCCCCGTGAAACATAGGAATTAAAAAAAGATTAAATCCCCAACTCAACATCAACCACACCTATGAAGAAAACTTGATAAAATGATACAATGAAAAATACTATGCCTAACACGATCAAACTAAAGTCTGCAAAATCCACTAGGATGCCATACCTCACAGAAGATCATAGAAGGATCGACATTCTCAATCTACTACTAAAAGGAACCACCTAGAAGGTTAACTACACTTATAGGTATAAGTATAAGCTCTCCTATGACAGATCCAATCGAGAGGTAGCATAAGCGGTAGTAGGAAAAAATCACATGGTTTAAGATAAGGGCTACTAACCCTAGTAACCAGTGCAACAAAAGTTTAATAAAGTGGAACTAGGCTACAAGCCAGTACCACTATACAACTCAAACCATAATAAATAAACTAAAGTAATATAATGCGAAAAAACAAGAATAAGCTAATACAAGGGAACTGAAATAACCCAAGAGCACCCCTAGATACTAATCTCCGATCCTAAATAAAAGAGTAACTGATGGAACCCAACCATATAGATGGGTGTATGCCAGGAAATAATAAGGCAATGGTCTTTGCATAACAACCCAAACCACATAGTGAGGGGGATAAAAAATATATTTCCAGAAAAAACATCACAATCCATCATACCTAATAAGTTAGCCCGAGTTTGATACTCCCTAATAGTCATAATACTGATCCTGAACACTGGATCCACTACTAAAGAGTCCCTTACAAGTGTAGTTACAAGAATGGCCACAGATACTAGCTTGATAGCAAAACCCATCTAAGATGTAAAATAAAAAAAACATATGAGAAAGTAAAATCCAAATCAAATAAGGTCAAAGACAGCTTAGAGCGTACAAAAAATAATACTTATAACCTAAGCATTAGATGCCTCTATTTGAGAGTATAAGGATGTCCTAAGGTACTCTAAGTAGGTCTTTTTAGGAACTTGTCATCCCTCAGTCAAGGCTAGTGTGGAGAGTATAAGGATGTCATAAGGTACTGTAAGTAAGTTCTTGTTGAGTTCTAGTATCGATTCTGGTGCTTTCGTCACCCTACTTTGTC
The DNA here is from genome assembly GCA_039654485.1 of Withania somnifera. Classification (NCBI taxonomy): domain Eukaryota; kingdom Viridiplantae; phylum Streptophyta; class Magnoliopsida; order Solanales; family Solanaceae; genus Withania; species Withania somnifera. The sequence goes on from JBDJHY010097767.1 coordinate 4,404, forward strand.
TTGCTAGATTCAGCAATCTTACTTTATGCTATACTGAAAGCTTTATTTATATGGTATGTTGTGATTCTTGCCCATGAATTTCTTGTGATTTATTATTTTTTTGTTGCCTATGTTGTATCTAGGTTATATCTGTTGACTTTGTGGTATCTCTTGTTATTGGCTAGATCTGTTATCTCCCATTTATTAGGATCACACTTTTACCCTTACTTTATGCCTTGTTGGGTTTCTATTGTTCATATGGTCATTATGGGAGGTTTCCCTTTTTAATATTTGATATGTGGAAAGATTACCCTTAGAAGTATTTATTAATTTATGTCTTTATTAGGTTGTTTATGGTAATTTTAGGCATGTACTAGTTAATACCTTCTCTAAGAGGTTCTGGACTTTTATATCACGATTATCAGCCTAGTCGTTCACGGCGCGCATCTTTGATTAACAAGGACCTCTTAGATACTCGTCGGTTAGGGCCTGTATTTCTTACAAGCCTAGAGGCTTGTTTATGGGAGGTACTTTTGGTTGGCCAAATTTCATGATTTCTTTTTTTTCATAAGAATATACTATGTTGTCTTGTGTATTACTTGATGTTGGGTTATTCTATAGTTATGGCTTACAACATGTTCACCTTTTACTCATTGCTGATTGTTCTGTTGGTACTAGTATGGGTATACCTCATGTGATAAGATGACTCATTCCTCCATTGTTCATTTCCTTGATTCTAATGGATCCTTGAAGGTAAGTTTTTTCTTGCCTGTTCTTATTAGCTTAAGATGTTCCCTCACTATTGCTTCTCTTACATCTCTTGACCATATAATTTTTGGAATGCATTTCTCATTCTTACAGAGGAGTAACTATCTAGATAAGTGTTTACATTCTTTTCAGTGGTGGATTGGGTATGTGGTGCCATTGTGTGTCGTTGTTGCAATTCAAGTTGGCTTTGATATAGACCTTGTAGGTCTTGGTTTATTTGTTGTAATTCTATTATTTTTTTTCCCTTGAGAGGATTTGGTATGACTGTTGGACATGTTTTTATTGGTTATTGTGTTTGTATATGCTAGAATTGCTAAACAAAATTATGGTGCATATTGCGGGGTTGTATTGCATTGGGATCTAGCAGTTTGATCGGTTTGGTAAGGATAAGGTTCTCTGCTTCAGTGATTTATTAGGCATAGATTCGTGGTTTTTATTCCATGATGGGTGCCACTAATCAAGAGTTAGAGGTTCATTTGGGGTCTTGTGGTGCTTTAGGATTTTTTGAAGTGTGGTTTTTGCTCGATGATAGAAGAGTTAGAGGGTACTTCATTTTGGGTTAGGTGGATGGTTGGAGTTTGTCCTTGTTATTAGTTTTACAATAGTCATTGGAAATAGACACCCAGTCCCCAAGTTTGGAATTAGTACAACTTAATCTAGTTAGCTTCAAGGGGATGTTGTTGAAAAAAGAGGTTGTCGTCAAGTTTTACATTGGTAATATAGTGAATGCGATGAAGGATCTCAATATAGTGCTCATTATTGTCATCTCATATATTCTTTCTTAGAGGTGTTCTTAGTATGATTATTCTTTGTGGGTTGGTTCTGGTGCACAAGTGTTGTTTATCATTTATGGGTTCATTCACAGTTCATAGTTGTGGAGGGATTGGTAGGTGGAAACCACTAGGGGATTAAGGTAGCTGTCAAATATGGTGAGAAGAAAGTCCCTAAATGGGGCCCAATCAGTAGTCAGGGAACGACATAGGGTTCTTAGGCTCCACAAGCTCCAGCCAATCCCGATGGTTACTTCAGTTCAGGTAACAATAGTGCCACCAGTAGCTTAGTCAATTATCAGGGGCCTTATATCCAAGGGTTGTTTCAATTATCAGGGGCCTTATATCCAAGGGTTGTTTTTCTTAACATTGAGAAAGTGACGCCGAATGATTTTGCAGATCACAAGAAGGTGCAAAGAAGGAATTAAATTGAGATAGTTATTTCTATGAGTTGAATTCATTGAGGCTAAGGTTTGCAAGTAATAAGCCAATTAATTATAATCAGGTTAGCAAATTGATGTGGAATTTCCTAGAATGGGGATTTTTAGTTATTACCTATTGTAGCTTTGCCTAAGTGGGAAGCTATAGAGGTTATTAATTGTAGTGATGTTTGTTTGTAGAGGGATTGAGATAGGGACGTAGAGTTCCCCGTTTATGGATGTTTTGGGAAGCTCAGTCAGTAGGTCCTTTTAGGAGTTTCTTATACCTCAGTCAGTATTAGTGTGCAGAGTATTGGTGGTTGGCCAAGGTACTCAAGGTAAGTTCTTGTTGAGTTCTAGTAGTGCTTCTAGTGGTTTCTTTACCCTTCTTTATTTTTCTAGATTGAGCAATATTACTTTATGCTATACTGCTGGCTTTATTATATACATTGTGTTGTGGGTTCTAGCCTATGAGTTTCTGGTGATTTATTATTATTGTTGCCTACATTGCATCTAGGTTGTATATTTTGTTTATTGGTGGACTTCTTGTTATCTCTTCTTTCTTTCCAGATCGATTATCTCCCTCTTATTGGGATCACGATTTTAGTATTTCTTTATGCCCTGGTGTGATGTTGTTGTTCATATGGTCATTATATGACGTTTCTTTTTAATGGTGTATATAGATGATGGATTTAGTTATATGGATGGATTACTCCTTGGTAAATTTATTAACTTATTTGTTAATCATTTTTATGGTAATTTTCGGCTTGTACTAGTTAATCCCCTCTCTAAGATGTTCTACACTACCATGCCATGACCGTAACCCTAGACATTCTTGGTGTAGTCCCTCTGAGTAAGAGGGACCTTTTAGAAACTCATCACCTGGGGTATTTTTTTCTTATAGGCCTAGAGGTTAATTCCTGGGAGGTGCTTTTTTGTAAGTCCATTCCATGCTTTTTTTTGTTTCCACCAGTATATGCTATGTTACTCTTGGATATTAGTTGATATTTTATTATTCTATAGTTCTGGCCTATGACATGTTCACCTTTCACTCCTTGTTGGTTGTTCTTTTAGGTAGTGGTATGGTTATCCCTCGTGTAATAATTTGCTTCTTGCATGTTCTTATTAGCTTAAGATGTTCCCTCACTATTGTTTCCCTTACATCTCTTAACCATACAAAATTGGGAATCCATTCTCGTGGTAGCAGGTGTATGACTAGCCTGATTTTAGTGGTGGATCGATCATGTGGTGCCTCTATAAATGTTTTGTTCAGAGTGTGTTGTTTTTGCAGTTCCAGATGTCTTTTTTATATGGCCCATGCATTTCTTGGTTTATGTAACACCCCAAAATTTTGAGCTAGAATTTGAACCATTCTATATATGTGGTTAAAGTCAAATAGGTGATAAAATCATTTATAAAGTGTGAAGGTAGTACTTGATAAGATTTAAGGTCATAAGGAACTCCAAGCTCTCTGTTGAGTTCAAAGCCTTTATATTGAATTCCTTATAACATGGTTTATGCGTATCCCATTATCATCATAAGAACTAGTGTAATAGTTTTGAAAGTTAATGAAGATGACATACCATCACTCTATGGCTTATGAAACTCAACATATAAAAAGAAAAAACAAGAAAACTAAGGAGTTCTAGCACATTTATAATATAAAATACGGACATTCAGATATGCCCCTTTCAGAAACATTTCCATGAATATGATCTCAGGGTTTTGGGAGGAGTACTTAACACCGAGAGGATTAGGTCAATCTATCAATGAGGTTGTGTTAGTCTAAGACTGGATTGCCAACTCATGTTATTTATTGTTATCTAGTTAAAGATCCTTAGCTTAGACTTTATATCTTAGTCGTAGCCGTAGCGGATAGCACATCATCTTTACTATCACAAAATAAAAATTGAGTTGTGGTGGCGTCTACATCCAACTATAGAAAATCCTAACCCTGGGCTAAAGAATAAAGCAATGGTCCATTTCTAAGGACAAAAATAAAATAGAAGGGGGATGAAATGAAAGAAAAGAAATACAACACAAACATACATAGTCACAAATAACTCCCCAGAACCTAGCATTATGGTTGAAGAGCATCTATGTATACAAAAGTACAAAATGCAACCCACAACGGGGAAAAACTACAAAATAGTTATCCACACTCCAAATAGAATATCTTTGAGATAGAAGGAGGACTAGCCAGTATGAAAGCCGACTGCTCACCGTACTACTTAAATAGCATCAAACTAGCTCGCATGATCCTGTCCGCCTTGATGGCTCGTACTAATACCTTCATCACAAAAAGATACAGAAGTATAGCATGAGTACAAAAAACAATAGGTACCCAGTAGGCATCATATGTTGACCAAACAAATAAGCAAGGTAAAGAGCGATAAAAAGCAAATAGAGCAGTGTCACATATTGTATAATAGAAATGGGTTTATTGCATCATAGCTAGTATGCTTAGTGAAGAGGTTAGCTATCAGAATGTGCAGTATTAGCTAACAAGTATGAATGAAAGCCACTACTAGGTTATTACACACAAAACCTGGCCATAAGGAAATCATGATTAAGAATGACACCTACCTAGAACTCCAATGTAACCAGCACACAGAAGGACCAATAAGAGAATAGAACACCATCAACATGCTAAGATAAAAGCAAATCCAACAAGTACACAAATAATACCTATCAAAGACAAAAGAGAACAACAAAGTTTACTAGCAAACAAACCTGATCAGCACCACATTCTACCAGTTGGTACACCTAAGCAACAAAGTAACCCACAGGTACTCCCCCCATACCTCCTGAAGAGTAGAGTTAATGTAAACAAATGCAATGCATATGGGTGTTGGAAAAGTAAATAAGTATCAGCATGCTCCCTCTCTAAGATACTCCTAAATAAAGAGGAGTGAAGGACTTGAACTGTATATCATGCAAATAAGTGTCAGCCTGCTCCCTCTCTAGGATACTATTGAATCAAGAGGGACCCATAGAGAAATCGGATCGAAGAAACGTAATTAAGTGTCGATATGCTTCCTCTTTGAGATAACCCCAAACTAAAAGGGATCTATGAAGGTCTCAAACTGTATGCCACTAATCCCCTGCATACCCCTCCCCTTGTTTGTATCTTATTCCCTAAGAAAAGAGACCTAGGTTGGCAGTGCCCATGAAGGGACTTGAACCCACATACAAACCTGGTAGCTAGCCCACCATTGGTCTAGTAATCAAGGAAACAATGCCTAGTCTCAGGATCAACCAGTATATCATATATATCAGTGGAACTTAAGTCTAGTCAAATAGACTAATCAGAACTGCAGTGATATCCAAACTATTACCAAGTAGGAAATACCATAAAAATCCAAATGCTAGTGAGAAAATAGTTTAGGTGGTCTGAGAAGATATCTCCATACTTCCACCACAATCGTGGATACATAAAATTTATAAGAAATGATTTCCTATTACTATTTCATCAAAATCCAGTAACCTTTTAAATATTAGTGCATGCTTGCAACATAGAGTAAATTAATAGGCCCAACTGGTGGCTAACTGGAATTGCCTGCCAAGCCCTAGTCACAAGGTACATCCTCTACATCTCCTAGACCAACTACAATCCGGAGCCATGAGTAACCACGCCAAAGATGTCACAACTGCCCAAAGGGTGCCCCTTATGCACCAAGTATACACCCGTATAGGGAAAAATAAGGAGCTATCATATATCAGTTTAGTATAACTCACTCCCAGGATCGCACAGGTCTAGGGAATGATATAGTCACACAGGATGATAACTAACCAGAAAATCCATATTCATTTAGGAACATTGTCATCATATAAGGTAGCTAACTATATAGCATAATCGTACCAAGCTAGGTACGATGTCATCACTTATGGCAACTAACTATCTAGCATAGTGAAAGCCATCTATCTATCACCAAGTGGCCACACATGCCCTAATCATACACAATATCTCTGGTAGAACACAAGCTCAATTACTAATATAATCCCCTCCCAACCAATCTATGTTCAAGAGTCAGCATATAAACAATATGCACCAAAGGTCATACTCCTCCCCAAACCATATTGTATTCCATAGTCGACATGAGACATGTGGGCAGGGTACCATATCCCCATAAGTATCCAAGCAACAAGCCAGCTAAATAGGCTATAGGAAAGAAGAATAATCATATTGGGGCCCGACTAGTAGTCCCAGTCCTAATTTGGCGCTTTACCATAAATATACTACACTAATACCCAGTGTGAAGAAAGTAGACAATAGCCTACCTTGATGCATGAAATATCCCTGAGAAGCATTCCTAATTATACAAAGAATAATGAATGAGATTGAATTTGCGCAAGCATGGAAAAATAAAATAACCCACGTGTTATGATTAGTACAACAAGACACATAGTGCAATATAAATAGTGGGGCTGAAATCCAAACTAAAAATGGCTCCATGAACTATAATAGCTCGGAGAAGGAAATATTTATACCAACAAATATAGCACAGCTCATACATCATATAGTACAAAGTGGGGCTCCAATTAATGGTACAAATCGAAGATATAAGCCTAGAAAATTTATATATTGTAGAAAACATAGTAACTTAAGAGAAAAATAGAAATTACCCAATAGAATTGATCATAGAACCACCATAATGAGTTTCTCTAGGTTAGAGTTTTGATATAATCCTCCAAAAGTACATAATTAAGTTGTGTGCAAGAGGAATGGAGGAAAAAAAGAAAATTATTGAAAAATTCATCAAGAAGGAACCTTTAAAAATACTGCCGACTGTCTGATTTATCATTCAAAGTGGTCGATTTATCGGCCCTATCAAATTTAACAACCAAATAGCCGATTTAACAGTTATCGCTGGGTTTCCTAATAGCTTTTCAAAAGTTTCAAAAATTATGCGGAATGAAAATAGAGTCCAATTCTAACTCCATATATGAAATCATTATGTAATCGATGTTACAAACTCAACAGAATTGATGAAAAGATGATTCGGGATCGTATAATCTGAGTAAGGCCCAAAGAAACTATTGAAGAATTAAGCTATAAAACTATGAGGGAACCAACCTACTGATCCTATCAAGTCCCAAATGACTTGGGGAAATTACCAAAAAACTCTAAATGGAAAGAAATAGAAAGATTCACCAAAATGGCCCTAAGGGAAAACACAATATCCACCACTATAGAAACTTTCATTCCCAAATGATGAGAAGGAAGGAGTACCCAAAGTCAGAAATAACCAGAATGCAATATCTATATGAGTCTTCATTTAGAAACCACCTCACGGTGTTTTCCACAAGCTAACCACTTGTCCAATCTAGCTGACTCATAACAAAATGTATAGGAAAAATCTAGTTGATAACAACGAGGAACTGAGATGTGGATTGAATAGGGTGTACTGGAACTAAATCTGTAGGTAGGGGCAATCTATAAGAAACCTTTATAATCTTCTCTATGATCTCATAGGCCCTAATTGAGCCCGTAATCATCAAGTCCCCAGTATTAACCTTAAGAAGCAATATCTGTATCTATAGACCATATATTTACTTAATGCTAGATAGAATCTAACTCAGGTTAGTCTGGATCTCTATGAAGTATGTAGAATGAATTCAAAAGTCTGAGGTCAATCCCAACTTCACCATACCCACTAATCGGTGATCTGGAATATCTACCGTATAAATCCATAAATGATGCCATCTAGATGGTGAAATGATAGTTGTTATTCTAGGAAACTTTTCCAAAGCCAACTACTAATTCTAGCTACCATCGAAATCAAAACACAATCCCATAAAATATACTAGAGTATTTGGATCATCAGCTCAGGTTGCTCATCTGTATGTGGGTGAAAAGTCGTACTGAAATCTACCTCTGTACCTATTGTACTCTCTACAGTCCTCTAGAACTACTAAGTAAACTACGTACCCTAGTCTGATATGATAGACAATAGAACTTTATGGATACAAAGAATCTCCCTAATATACTAGACAACAAGTCTCTCTGCACCGCCCAAGAAGATTAAGTCAATAGAAAGTGACCGAATTTGGTCAACCGATCCACAATTATTCTTAAAAAATTATGACCCCTAGAAGTGCGACAATATCTAAAAACAAAATCAATGGTAATCCATTCCTACCCCAACTCAAGAACAGGGAGTCATTGCAATATACTATTTGGATTGTGGTACTCGAACTTCGTCTACTGGCAGTTGTAGCATCATAAATCAAATCTCGAATGGCACCATCTGAACAGTAAAATAGAAATTTCCATCATATAAAGATCTAGCAAGACCAAATGTCAACTTTAATTATTACCATGATCAAGGACTTAAGATCACTATACATCCTGATGTATCCAAAAAACCTGCTCATACCGGTTGTAAGTCTGTAGGTGGAAACTTAGTATCATACAGTCCTTGGAAAATAAAGATGTGAATCAGTTACATCTGTATAAAATAACAACAACTGGGACCTCATATAAACAAAATACCACTCAGATATGAAGGTAACAATACCCTCTACACATCCCCGTTATGCTTAAGCGTATGGAATATCTGGTACAATGGGCCTCGCATGGAATGGTATAAAATAAAATCATCAACTCCATAAGTGCAAAGACCAATACTTATCAAAAGTACCTCAACAACTAACGAATCCACACAGGGTAGACCCCCAAAACTATGTGCTCCTTAAAAATAATTGATTAACAGTATCACAAAAGGCAACCGACATTAGCTAGCTAACCAACTACATTACGTACCATAAATGGCAGATGACCTTACATGAAAAGCCAACCCTACTCTTTACCTGGGACAAAACCCATAATGACTATCAAAACCCTGATCATCAAATCAGTCTATCGAATGAGAATTGACCAAAAAGGCATCTAAAACACAAGGAAATAATCACCCCAAGGTACTTTGTTACTCTTCTCACATCCTGATAAAAACCTCAAGTTATGATGGTAACTCAATTTTAACCATCTCATATTAAAATAGTGTAACAGGCCAGGCCATCGCACCAACCAAAGCCACGTGCCCGAAACTAGTGATAATCACAAACCGAGAACATAAATAAACTTTAACTTTCTAACAGTAGTTCCCCTAATATAGAACTTGGAAGCCTCCCAAACTCTTTTACGAGGAACACAATTACAAAATTGAACCACAACCCAACATAAACCAATCACTGGTCAAAACACAAGAAATCATAGTAGAAACCACATCAATATCCACTTAAGAGGATCAAGCCAACACAACCTCATCAACTGACTAAGACCGGAAATGCCTACCATAATGTAATGACCCTTATGGTAATTTGTTATGAATACGCATTATCTTGCATCCTAGAGCATTTCGGTAGTTTCCCCAAGTCATTTATGACTTGCTGGGACCAATAGTTCGGATCCCTGGC
>JBDJHY010097877.1:0-13758 GCA_039654485.1 Withania somnifera
TCATTTTGTTTACCCTCTAGACTACATTGATGAAATACACCTTTTGGGTGTTCTTTGAGATCTCAAAGAGGCACTGCATTCACAAAAAAAGCAATGTGAATCAGATTGGGTTGGGTCAAGTCATCGCGACCACGATCGGACCATCACAACCGCGATAGGTTTTGGTTGGGTAGGTTTGTGATCTCTATCAAGAAGACACAATCCTGATGAAGAGCGTGCACTTGAATAAATTTTATTCCTTCACTCAAATGTTTTCACCATTTTAAAACTTATGATAAGTTTACTCAATTTGAAAAATCAAAGAGGAGAGTTTCAAGACTAAAAACTTTTGGGTAATATTATCAAACACTGTTTTACTGATTTCCATTAACTACGTAAGGATATTTTACCTTGAAATCTTTGATTTTCAATTGCTAAAATTGGGGATTTGATTTATAAACTTGAGAACTAGAATTTCATGCTTTTGAAGAATGTATTGAACCTAGATTTTGATGAAACTTCATATTTAGGCTTCCCAAGGTATGGGTACCATATTTTAAAAATAAGATTCTAGTGTTACCCTTGTGGGTCCGAGGCATATTTTTAGTCTATAATTTTAAAATATAGTAATATGGGTATTGATTAACTTATTTTCTTCTTTTTGATATGAATTTGATCAAATTGGGATCGTTCGGAAGCTTTAAGAAAGGGAAAAATTTGTTGCTTGATTGCTTTGTAACTCTTTTATAAAGGGTTAATATGTTCGATGAGTTTATGTGATAAGTAATGTGTGTTAGGGGTAATTGGAAATTTTTGGTGTGTCTGTATGGGTGACATAAAGAGGATTTACTCGAGTAATAGTGTCTAGCATGATGGGCTAAAATAAAGGAAATTGTCTATGAGTTTCTCCAATTCTTGTTAATTGTGAATTAAGAGTTTGTTATAATATTGTAATGCCTTGTAATGACTTGACTAACTTGAAAATAGATCCTGTTGTCATTCCTTTGTGATTGATTAATGAAAATGAAGTGGGATCTTTTACATGACCCAATTTATTGGATCATGATGGCAACTAATATCCCACAAATAGGAGAACCAACCATATAGCTCGGAGCCAAAGCAAAGGACTACTATGCCAATAACGGGATGCACAAGTGTAATAGTATGAAGTAAAAAAAAAGTAGATGATGTTAGCTATGTCAAATAACATAAAAAGAATTTAAAAAAACTCCCCAATACCTTGTATCAATTCATATACAGAGCCAGTAAATATAGAGTACAAATACAAGTTTATAATACAAAGCCTGTCTCCGAAATACAAAAGAGACAAAAATACAAGCTGAAGAGAGCAGGAACATCTGGACATGCAAAGCTCACCCTGTATCTTTAAAGAAAAAGCAGAGAGGAGGCACAAACAACTAACAACTAGTCAAGAGGGGCGCTAGTACTCGGATTACACTAGGGAACACAAGTGCAGTATGAGTACAAGTTGTCAAAGGAACAAGTACTCAGTAGGCTTCGGGGGCCCAGTAGGAAGATAACTAATATAAAAGCAGTAAAAAAAATAATACAAGAAATAGGGTAACAAAAGCTAGTAACACGACATGAAAAGCTATCCACACAGAAAAGGGGTAAGGAAGCATGTTGGGCATGGTTACGCAAGCTAAAACATATATCAGGAACTCAGGCAGGAGAGAAAGAACGTACCCAGGGTCCTTGCAGCAATACAAAAATAACAATAGTAAAATCAGACAAGACATATAGAAAAGGTACTAAAGGGACATGGGTGGTATACTTATAACCTCAAGACTCAAAAGGAGATGATACAAAGAATAGGCCCTTGTACAAATATCCCACCAGGTAAGGGCAATTAGTAAGTAAAGAATATAACTAGCTCTAATAGTACGTAAAGAGGTATGACAAGTAAAACTCTTCCAATCCCCTAGAAGAATGATAGAGTTTACTCAAGGCACGCTCACCCTTTGGCATCCCATTCTAATAGGATTACATACAGGAAACAAGTGTGGAAAAGTAGAAACAAGAATAATGATATTACATTTCCTGTGCACTCTCTTCCTCTGGTACCTGTTGGACCAGCAAGTAGGACCTACGGAAGGTCTTAACCCTGTATATCCCTACTCCAATATATAAACCTCCTCATTTCTCATGCATAATAGAGGTAGGGCCTGTGGAGGTATACTAATCTCTTAAAAATAACTTACATCATAGTGACCTCACATCCTAATATCAAAGAGTCTCAGGGACCTCATATCTTGACATACAGTGACTTAGTATAATGTATCCTCATGCGGTAATCTCGAAAAACTTAGGGAGCCCCGCACCTCAATATAATAGTATCACCAAGGTCCCCAAATCAGCCGGCATGATAATAATAGAAAAGTTGTACTCACTAACGAGCGAAGTCGGACACAAGAGCCAATGATTGTACTTACTGAGGAACAAAGTAGGACTCAGGTCCCATCATAAGTAGTTAGATGATAGTTACTGGTGTGTGAAACCAATCTAAAAAAAAGAAAAAGAGTAGTACTGGGTGCTCGGTATAGAGACGAGTCTAAAACAAGTAGAAACATGAATCAATCTCTTATTTTTTTGAGAACTTCCACTTTTAGCTATTTCAATGCTCAATATTCGATAAGGGGCCTCCACATCCCAATATTGTAATTAAATAGGGTGATACCAGGCCCCATCCTAAAATGCACTCTTAGAATTAAACTTGACAACTCTCACGCTATATGAATAAAACAACACAAGCATTATCTGCAACTAACCTATACCCTGCACAAGCTCAACTAAGCAATAGCTAGAAGCACAAGATACCAACTCAAACCTGAGGACAAAACCCAAAATCCAACCCACATAATAGCATTTTGCTAATTCTAGAGTCACGCTACAATCATCATAAGCCCAGGATTAGGTCAAAAGCATCGTATTACACTGAATGCCGTCAGAAAAAAAGGGTCGGAATGGAATCGAAGAAAACGACAAAGGTCACAGTATCAACTTGGAAACCCAACCCATAGATTTTATTTGGTATAATTATATAGGCTATGTCTCTAGAGTAAGCCTATGGAGCCTACCTGTTGATTGGCGAATAACGTGCTGCTACTCCTAAATATAACTTGATGATAGAAAATGACCTTGAATAGCTCCAAAACTGATGAAATAAAGATCTACAAACCAAGGAAATCTGAGATATAAATCACACAATGTTTAGGACTAGGTAAAAAATCTAGCCTAAAATGGGCCCACAAGATCAAATGGCCAAACCTAAAAATAAACTTTGCCCTTCGGTTCCCTGCATCACCAAGAGCCCGTGCTCCAAAAAATGAGCATAATGTGAGTGTGGGAAGGGCTTCAAAATTCTTGAAAAATATTTAACATAAAGCACAAAACATTGCAAAACTACAAGCTTAAACAAAGGAATTACACCCTAGAAAATCGAATGCAACTTGGCTATGAGGTGAAATTAAGCTTAATGCACTAGTATACAATCAAAAACCAGTTGGGAAACACAAGAATCAATAAGAATTACAATGCTTGATCAAGGAATCAATGGTGGGAAATTCATAATTTTTGAGGAAATTCAAGAAGGGAAACTTACTTGCGATGATGATGAACACAACTTACTTGAAGAAACCAGTTCCTTAGAAATTTTATTATGATTTCCCCATGATTCTTTGGCTTATGAGTGATTTTACAGTAAAAGGTGATGTTGAAAATGGACTGATAAATCGAGGAACTACTATTTATATACTGCTAGATTGCAAACCATCGTGATTTCATGATAGGGTTTCAAAACCGCATGGATGGGAATTATTGGTCATTACAATCGTGATGGTGAAGCTCGCGACCATGAGGAATTAGTAAGAAGGAAGAAGAAGCATATAATCGTGTGAAGGTGCTCCTCGATCATGATGAAGGAAAAATTTAACCTTTGCGATCATGTGACGTACCATTGTGATTGAAAAAAAGATGACAGGCTTCACTAGTTGTAGATTTTGAGAGTGATTCTAGAAAAAAATGAAATGGATCCGAACACCACTCGCAATGTGTTTAGAGTTAGAGTTAAGAAGATGATATATATGCATGCACACCCAAATTGACATGCTGGACTCAATGGCGCAGTTGAAATTCGAAAAATAACTTTATTTTCAAGAAACATTGACCAAATCAACACTTAGGACTAAAACACCAAAAATCCACAAACATACTCGAAAGCACACTGGATTCCTTGGGAAGTGAAACAACACCCTCTAAGCCAAAGTTGGCATTCCAGGGTTAATGGCTTGGTTGGATTTTCGATTCGATGCTCATATCATTGAATATTGATAAATGTCAAATATTAAATTGTCATCCAACTAAAAACTCACAAAACATGCTAAACTTGTATCAAAGCTCCTAAAACATGACTAAGTGTCCACCTAGGACAAAATCCATATTGACAAAACTATTGTAGTTTGATTTTGAGTTCTTCTTAAAGGAAAGTTGACAAAAGTCAATGAGTACCTAAGTTTAAGCTCTAAAATAGGAAAAGTGATATAAATATCAACCAAACCACTGGGGAGCCTAACTACTATCCCAGACGGTCATACATGACCTAGGGAAGCTATCAGAAAGATCTAAAATACAAGATATCATATAAATCACAGAAATAAAGATAATGTTCATTTTAACATCCAATATTAAAAGAAATTTCTTCCTTGAAAGAAAAATAAAAGCAAGAAAAGGAGTGAAACAAGGTACATAAAGACTCATACAATTGCAGGTACTGCGTTCACATCTCACTCTCAACTTCCCAGGTAGATTCCTTGACCGAACAATGTTGCCATTACACCTTAACTGCTTGGTTATCCCTAGACCCCAACCTATAGAAATTTATGATCATATCCTCAACAACTAACAGTCGCTCATTCAAATAAATCGAATCCCAATGTAGGCAATGAGACTTATCCAGGATATATTGTCACAACATCAAAGTATGAAAAACCAGACAAATAGCTTAAAACATGGGGTTTAAGGACAAATGTTAGGAAACATCTCCAAATCTCTTTAAAACCTCAAATGGACCAATATATCGGGCACTAATCGTGCCCCGCCTACCGAACCTTATCACACCGCACATAGGAGATACCCGTAGGAATAATTTATCATCAACTCCAATCTATGACACAAAGTCTATCGTTCGAATAAATCTAAAGTCTACTCGGTGCTTTCGGCAGTTTATCCTAAATCATCAAAACCCAATCGAGAGAAACACAAATCAAGTCCATAGTCTAAACCCTGGCCTCAAAACCATCAAACTAGCAAATAGGCAACCAGCATCGCCTAGCATACCATACCTCGAAAGATGCTATCTGGATGATGGGATGATAGTTGTCATTATATGAAAACTCTGCTAAGTCCACATATTGATCCCATACACCTCTAAAATCCAACTTACACACACTCAACATATCCTCGAGCACCTGAATGATCCACTTGGGTTGACTGTCGGTCTGCGGGTGAAAAGCTTTACTCAACTAAACCTCAGTACTCATCCCCCACTGAATTATCCTCCAAAAATATAAGCTAAGTTAATTGCCCCTATCCAAAATGATAGAAAAGGGACCCATGCAACCGAACCACCCCCTGAAGGTAAATATGAGCCAACCACCCTACACAGTATGAAGAATGAGTAGGGATGAAGTGTGCTGACTTAGTTAGCCTACCAACAATAATTCAGATCATGTCATGTCCTCTTCTAGTTTGTGACAAACCCAAAATAAAATCTATAGTCACACGATCCCACTGCCAGGTCAGAATAAGGAGTCTCTGCATCAAACCACATAGCCTTCAATGCCTGAACTTCACCTGCTGGTAGTTCAAACATTGATACACATACTCTGCGGTATCCCTCTTCATCACATTCCACCAATACAATTGACGCTGATCATGGTACTTCTTAGCTGCACTGGATGGATCAAATACCTAGAGTTGTGAGCCTCACACAATATCAACTAAATAAAAGCACTAAACCTCGACGCACAAACATAACTATCATATTGAAGAACCCTGTCTAAATTAGTAGAAGCCCTGCCGACCTCACTAGCTAACATATAATCACAAAGGAAAACTAATTGCTGCTCCACAAACCATTGCGGCTGAATCTGATCCAACAAGGACAATCGAGCCTCAACATAAGAAAAAACCCTCCTGGATCCATCAAATCCAACCTAGACAACTTATTACAAGAAACTAGATGTCTAAAGAAAATGGCCTCTCCAAAACTGATAAGGCTGCAAGGCTACCAATACGACTACCTTCTAGCTCAAGGAATCCACTATCGTATTTTCCTTGCCTGGATGGTGAAAAATGGTAATATTATAGTCTTTCAGCATCTTAATCTACCTCCGCTTCCTGGAATTGAGCTTTCTTAGCTCAAAATGTACTATAGGCTACGAGTCAGTATAAATCTCACATGGAACTCCATATGAATAATGCCTCTAGATCTTAAGCCAAAAACAGCCACTGCTAACTTCAAGTCCTAATTAGGGTAACTACGCTCATGAAACTTCACTTGCCTAGACGCATATGTAATAACTCAACCCTGTTGCATCAGAACAGACCCTTTCCCAACACCTAAAGCATCACAAGATATTGAAAAGCTCTGGCCCTCAACTAGCAGGGTCAAAACTGGTGCTTAAGTTAATAACTCCTTGCATCTCAGAAATATCAACTCACACTCTTTAGACTACTAAAAAGGAATGTCCTTCCTAGTTAGACTAGGAAATATAGGAGCTATCAATGAAAACCCCTCGACAAACCACCTTGTAGTAACCCTTTAATCCATAAAAACTCTAAACTTTAGAAGGATACAATAGTCTCGACCAATAATGTAGTACCTAAATCTTCACTGGCTCAACCATAATCCTATCCTTAGACACCACATGCCTTAGGAATACCACAGAATCCATCCAAAACTCATACTTTGAGAACGTTTCATAAAGTCGATGCTCTCTTTGCATCTAGAGTACCAATATCGAATGCTGCTCATGCTCAAAAATACTCCAGGAGTACACAACAATGTAATCAATAAAAAATATCATAAATAAATCCAAGTAGGGCTAGAGAACCCTATGCATCAAATCCATGAACATTACCGGGGAATTGGTCAAGCCAAAAGGCATAACCATAAACTCATAATATAAATAACGAGTCATGAATGCTATCTTCGAAATGTCCTCAACCCGAGTCCTTAACTGGTGGTCTCCTGATCTCAATTATATCTTAGGAACACTGCTGAAACCTGAAGATAGTCGGAAAAATCATCAATCATCGACATTGGATACATGTTCTTAACTGTCACATTATTCAGACGTCGATAATCAATACACATCTGCAAATAACCATCCTTATTCTTAACAAATATAACTAGCAAACCCCACAAAGATACTCTCAAAAAAATAAATCCCTTATCTAGCAGATCTTGAGATGAACCTTCATCTCCTTAACTAGGTAGGATCCATATAGTAAGGAGTAATTAAAATGGTCTTGTGACCGGCTAACTCAATGGAGAAGTCAATATGCCACTAGGGTGAAAGTCCAGGTAGGTCGGTTGTAAACACATCTGAGAACTCTAATATAATAGAAATAGACTTGAGAGTAGGAGTGTCAGCTCGGACATCATAAAAGTAGGCTAAATAAGCCAGAAACCCTCTCGTAACCAATCCCTAGGCCTAAAGGTAGGAGATTATCCCTATCTATGTATAGCTAGTAGAACCCTTCCACACAACTGAAGATGAACCAGGCACAACTAAGGTAGCAGTCTTGGCATAGCAATCCAAATTCGCATGATAAGGGGATAACAGTCCATGCACAATATAACATAAAAGTTTACCATGTCTAGCAACAATATATCAACCCAAGTATATATACCACCAACAAAGATAAAACAGGTTCTCATAACACGATCCACTACTAAAGAATCTCCAACTGGGGTAGCAACAAACACAAGCACAAATAAGATCTTGCTAGCTAACCCCAGGTAGGTACAAAGTAATAGGAAACATACAACAGGTGGATTCGGGATCAAACAAGGACGAGTCTGGTCTAGAACAAGAAAAATTGTACCTTAATCATAGCATCTAAGGCCTTTGCCTATGGTATACTTGGTATAACATACAAATGGTGACCACTACTAGAATGACCACTACCACAACCACCGCCCTTAGCACGCTGACCTCCACTATGGGATCACCACTGTATTCCCCACCTCTAGCTAGTGGAGGCACTGATCTCAAAGGATGAATGGGTTGAGGTGTGGCTGAAGTGTACCCCTCTAAGGGAATACTCTAGAAAAGTGACCAAAAAACACACACTTAAAACAAGGCCATAACAGCCCACTCTGATAAGAACTATGGCCTAAACCAAACTGACCACCCCAATTAGAAGACCCAGAACCTCGAAAAGACCTAACTGAAGAAGGCACACTGAAACCTACTGAGGAGGTTCAGAAACCTTAAGTGATGCCTAAAAATGATCTACTAAACTAGCCTTGGGAGCTCTGCTGCTACCCACGGCTCCTCGAATGGGACCCACTATAACAACCCTATTGTATCTGTCTCTTCTCACTAGGCTGTTGCGACTCGCGATAAAGGGTCTCCATAAAATGTATATGGTCCATAACTGCCTAAATCATGAAACCATAAGAAACCAACAATGTAACTGCCTCACGGAGCCTATCCCTCAATCCATGGGAAAATATGTGGACTCGCTCTGTCACAAAAGTCATGAACTCAACCCCGTAGACTAATAGCTGGTGAAAACGAGCCTCATACTCATCCATTAACATCGATCCCTACTATAAATGTACAAAATCCTCTCTAAAGCAATCTCACTTAGCTCTAGACACGAACTTCCTAATAAATGTCTCATAGAATTCACTTCAAGTTAGTTAGGACGGCCCTACTAGTTTTCAAGCCAACAAGGGTCTCCACCACTTCTTTGCCTCAATGCACATCTGATAGGTAGTATAGGAAACTCCATATGTCTTAAGACCCTTTCACACTTTGTTTGTACATGGAGTTGGGTGGGGGAAATTATATCGAGTTTCCTTAACCTTTCCTTACACTCTGCTAAGAACATATGGTCACTCTCCCCCAAAACTCCTATGAACCTAGGGGGATCCAATCTTAAAAACCTTGTCATGAGCTTCTGCTCTCCATATTTTATAGAAGGATAAGGTGCCACAATGGGAAAAACAACCAGGATAGGTATCACCTTAGCAGGAATAGCGATTTCTTCTTGTTGAACAGGTGGAGCTGGATGAACCGGCGGAGATGGAGGAAGAACTATTGTGGCAGACGGTACCCTTGAACTAGAAACACCCAACACTACCCCTGGGTGGACATTTGTGCCCCTTTTGTCAAAGGACCCCTAAATGCACTGAGTAACTACCAGAGAATAGCACAAACATCAGGAGTAGACAGTGGAACTGGTGCTTGAACTGGAGCGAGTGCTATAGGCACTGTTGGGGCCTCTAAAGTGGGCACTAAAATCATAACTTCACTAGGTGTTGTAGTATGAGCAAAAGATAAATAACCAGCCACTATGTCAGAGGACTCGCCAACATCTATCAAAGTAGATTGTGGGTGCTCCATCTGTGAAAAGATGAAGAAAACAAGTGAGATTCGAGGAAAATGTCTAGGATACACGCACGCCACAGGATCTGAAAAGAGGTTCAAGTTCCTACATGCCACCGTTACCTCACGAAGATGTGTAATGGATGTCTAAGCACTGATCCATAAGACTCTACTAGACATTGGATTTGTACACTAACATCAGTCAAAACCTCAGATCCGATACCAATTAGTCATGAATCAATTTCTCGGATAATGATCAAACGTACTATTCCACTAATAGGACAACTAATCATGTCGTTCATAGCTGAACCAGAGGATGATTATGACAATAATAGGACGTACAAGTATAATATAATGAAATAAAAAGAAAGTCGATGAAATCAGAGATCCAAAATAACATAAATTTAATCAACAAACCTCCCTAATACCTGGTACCAGTGCAAATGTAAAGCCACTAAGTACATAGAACAAGTACAACAATAAATTCAAAGCCTATATCTGAAATACAAAAGAGACCAAAATATAAGCTGAAGAGAGTAAGAACAGATGGACATCCAAAGCTCACCCCCATATATTTGGAAGCAAAAGAAGCAAGGTGTCATGAATAACTAACAACTAATTAACATTCAGCACTAGTACTCGGATATGCACCAAGAAAACATAAGTGAAGTATGATACAAGTCACTAAATCAACAACTACTTAGTAGTCTTTGGGGACCCACTAGGAACATAACAAATATAAAATAAGTAAATAACAAGAATACAAGAAATAAGGTCACAGAAGAAAGTAACATAGCACGGATATCTTACCACACAGAAAGGGGGAAAGGAAGAAGGTAGGGCATGGTTACACTAGCTAAAACACTTGCTAGGAACACAGGTAGAAGAGAAAGAATGTACCCAAGATCCTTAAAGCAATACAAAAATAGCAATAGTAAAATTAGACAAGACCGATAGCAACGGTACTAAGGGGAAATATGTGGTAATACCGGAACCTCAAGATACGAAAGGAGATAATACAACGAACAAACCCACACACAAATATCCCACCAGGTAAGGATAATTAATAAGTAAAGTATATAGCTAGCTTGAAAATAAGTAAACCGGTACAATAAGAAAAACTTTTCCAATCTCTAGAAGAATGGCAATGTACAAAGAAGGCATGCTCACCCATCTGTATCCTATTCTACTTGGATTACATATAGAAAACAAGTGCAAAAAATTAAAAACAAACACAATAATGCTACAATTCCTGTGCACGCTCCTCCTCTGGTACCTGTAGGCCCAACAGGCAGGACCCATGGAAGGGCTTAACCTTATATATCCCTACTCTGACCTATATCCCTCCTCCACTTAGATGTAACCCAGAGGCAGGGTCTATGGAGGTACACAAACTGTGTACAAATCTCTAACATCATAGTAACATCACATTCCAATATCAAAGAGTCTCAGGGAGTCTCATATCCTAATATTCAGTAACTCAATATAATGGTCTTATCGTGCTATAATCTTGGAAACTCAAAGTGCCCCGCACCTTAATATAATAGTATGACCAAGGTCCCTAAATTAGCAGGCGTGATAAGTATAGAAAAGTTATACTCACTACCGAGAAAAGTCAGACTTAAGTGCCAGCGACTGTACTCACTGCCGAACAAAGTCAAATTCAAGTCCCAGCATAAGTAGTCAGATAATTGTACCTATTCTAGGGTGTGAAACCTGGTCTAAAATAAGGAAAAATGGTAGTAATGAGTTCTTAGTATGAAGTCGAGTCTAAGACAAGTAGAAAATGAATCAGTCTATTATATTTATTAAAAGTTCAACTTTTCTTCCAGTTTTATCCATTCTAGTATTTATTATATGATATCTGGCCTCGACAGCCCAAAAGTGTAAGTAAATAGGGTGACTAGGCCCCAACCCTAAATACTCTCATAGAACTGAGCTCAATTGCTCTCATGCTGTATTAGTTCAACAGCACAAGTATTATCTACAACTAACCTAATCCTATACACGCTCAACTAAAAAATAGATAAAAGCACAAGACACTATCCAAAACCCAAGGAAAAAATCCCAAGAGAAAACTGAAAAAATAACATTCTAATACTTTGAGAGTAACCGTGCAACCATCACAAGGCCAAGATTAGGTAAAAATACCTCATTACACTAAACACCATTAGAATAAAAGGGATAGAATGGAATGGGAGGAACAAACAAGGGTCACGGTATCAACCTAGAACTCAACCCATGGATCCTACTAAGTCAAATTATATATGCTATGTCCCTAGAGTAAGCCCCATCGAACCTGCCTTTTGTTTGAGAATAGCACATTGCAACTCCTAATTATGAGCTTGATTGATAGAAAATGACCTTGAATGGCTCCGAACTAATGAAATAATGATCTACATGTCAAGGTGAATCCAACTTTCCAACCTGGGCCAAAAATTAGGCCTAAAATAGGCCCACAGGTCAAGCGACAAGTATAAACAGAGGAATTACATGTCGAAAAATTTAATACAACTCGGCTATGAGGTGAAGATAAACTCAATGCACCAGTATTTAATCAACAACCAGATGGGAAACACAAAAATCAATAGGAATTACAACTATTAATCAATACATCAATGGGGGATAATTTACTATTTTTGAAGAAATTCAAGAAAGGAAACTTACTTATGATGATCATGAACACAAATTACATGATGAAACCATCTCCCTAGGACTTCTATTATGATATTCCCATAATTCCTTGGATTAGGTATGATACTAGAGTAAGAGGAGATGTTAAAAATGGACTAAAAAATCAAGGAACTGTTGTTTATATTGCAAGGTCGTATACCATCATGATTGCATGGCAGGGTGTCATAATTAAGTGGCTGGGAATTCTTGGTCATCACAATTGCGATGGTGAAGCTCACAATTCAAGGAAAAAGGAAGAAGGTTCTCCAAAATTGAGATAAGAAAAAAAGATTACCTTCCCAATCACATGAAATATATTTTGGATCATGAAGAAGAAGATAGGCTGCATCAGCAGGAGATTTTGAAAGCAATTAAGCCAAAATGAAATGTCTCCAAACACAACTCGGAATGTGTTCGGAGTTGAAATTACGCAAATAAGATATGCACGCACACCCAAAATGATATTTCAAACTTAACGATGCAGTTGATATCAGGGTACAAGGTCATTTCAGAGAAATATTGAAAAAGTTAACACTTAGGTCAGAAACATAAAAAATCCACAAACATATGCCTTGGGAAGTAAACCAACACTCTTTCTAACCCAAAGTTGCCTTTTTGGAGCTGATGGTATAGTCAGATCTTTTTTTCCCAAATGCTTCGATCATCGAATTCCTACTAAAGTCACACATTCAGCTGCCGAGCAACTAAAAACTCACAAAATAGGATAAACTTTCATGTAAAGCTCCTAAAACCCAACTAAGGGTACACCTAGGAAAACATCCACTATTCCCAGCTTATGATTATGGAGGTAGGGCCTCTAGAGCGATAAATGTCAAATATAGAGGTTGGGACTCTGAAGTGACGACTCTCGGTGCATTGAGCTCGGAGCAATGGTTGGGCGTGGAAGCTGTAGGTTATCTAGGTCGAGTGCCTTAGTTCAATTCGACCCCTTTGGATGATCCTCTTATCACTTATTTATGCCTTACGAGCTGATGGGGGAGTTCATGCTTGGTTTTGTATCCCTGGTTGTGCCTACCAGCGGTATGGGGCATCACGTAGGTTATTTTTTTCCTTTTTGTATGTATCTTATTATGGATGGGGCATTACATGGATTTTATATATTATTTTCTTCTCTTTTATGCTTATTCTTTTGTTTTCCGTATTTACCCATTTCTACAGTGTGTTGAGTTAAGATGGATATTAGGTACGTTCCCATGAACTTATGACTTGATATTAGGGTACTAGCTGCGCCTTGGCAAGGCTGAGTATTTTAGACTAGTGTTAGCTACTTTCATTTGTTTTCATTGAAGCAATGCCTTACTTTCTGTACTGTTTACTTGTTTTCTTCTGACTTGTTATACATACTCATTGTATCATACTTGTATTTAATTGAGCCAGTTCGGATGATTATGTCGACTGGGTACCTTGAGTTGTTGGTACTCATACTACACTTCTATATAGTATT
>JBDJHY010098096.1:0-13757 GCA_039654485.1 Withania somnifera
TTCCCACCCCACGAGAAGTTAGGGTGGTTCCTCCAATTTGCATTATAAGAATTTCCATAGAATTGTTTCCCTTGGCCTCTTTGTGCATTACCAATGAAGTTCACTAAATTGGGGTTTTCTCTACATACATCAAATGTATGGTCGCCCCTCACATGTCTCACACCAACCTTGGGCTTGTGAATAGACTATATTAACTGCAACCTGCTGTTATTGCTAGCCAAAAGCTTGTGCAAATATATTCTGAAAGGATGAAATTTATGCCGATAATGCTGTAATAACATCTTGACACATCACTATTCCAGTCAGGATTACCAGTGGCAATCTTATTCAGCAGTGTGTATATCTCGTCATAAGTGCGTTCTAAAGCTTGACCCCTAACTACTGAATCTAGCCGTATTTTGCAGTTGGGTTCTAGTGCCTCAATAAAAGTATGCAGCAACACTTTATTAGATTGTTGATGATGTGGCAGTTCCGGAGAAAAGTTTTGAATCTCTCTCATGCTTGGTATAGATTTTTACCCGAATTTTTCCTGAAGCTAAGAATTTCACTTCTTAGCCTTACAGTCTTTCTAGATGGAAAGAATCAAATCAAGAACTTCCTTGTTAACTCTTCCCGTGAAGTAATGGAGTTTGGTGGTTCTGTAGACAACCATCTCTTTGCTTCCCCCAATAAAGAGAAAGGGAATAGTGTGAGTCTCACATAATCTGACGAGACTCCAGTAGGAATATAAGTGTCACTGATCTCCAAAAATTTTGTATATGCTGTTGTGGATCCTCATGTGCGAGATCAGTTAACTGCCCGCTTGTGTGCAATAGTTGCACCATATTTTGTTTCAGCTCAAATCTATCTCTGGGTGTAGGCTTCTGAATAGCGGAGGTCACATTGGTAGCTTTAGGAATGGAAACCTCATGTACTATCCTAGGCGCTTCTATCTCCGCAGGCACTACTATATTAGGTTTCTCCAGTTGGACTTGTGAACAAGAATAAGGGAGTGCCCTTATTCTGCCTGAGAATGAATAAATTGTTCTGGCTCAAATAATGGTTCCACCAAGGTCTTTCCCTTGACAGTACTTGTAATAATGCCTGCAAAGAATTGAAAAGGCTAAGATCAAGTTGTTAACGATTGCACAATAAAAAAATTTACTTATATAAATCATACGCTAATTAATTTGCAAGTCGCTAGCAACGGCGCCAAAAACCTAACCCGGTGTGAGTATAGGAGTGTGTTGTATTTGACTAATCTATGACAACTCCATATCTTTCCCTATATATGGTGTGTACTCGGCCCTTAGCGGGTGCCCTCCGAGAAGTTGTGATACTATTGGAACGATTTCTCATGGCTTGGGACCATAGTTGGGAAGAAGAGAATATACCTTGTGAATGAGGCTTGATAATCATCCTATAGATTCCAGTTACTATCCCAAGTCCCGTTTATCTTATTGGTTGATTCTGCATTTTAGGCATGCATTAAATGTTTTAAAGGGTAAATTGACTTTGATAAAATAATAATTAGAAGCTGATTTCTCATATATGTTTATACTTTCCTCAACTTCTCTCATGAGCAGTATGGAGCTATTTTCCCATACTATCTCAGACTATTTTCTCACTATCGCTTTGATTTCTTGACATTGCCTAGATGTTATAGGCTTGAGTTTCCATTGAAATATAATATACAAGCTGAACCTGAGTTTTGACCTTTTGGCTTGATGACTATGGCACTAATTGTCTTTTCATGAGGATTTTGTATGTGGGATTGGATCCCTCCATGGACCCTCTAACCTTGATCTCCTTGCCTAGGCTATGCTACAAGGCAGGGAGAAGGGTATCTTGGGGTAGGTTGGGTAAGTATACAGGGAAGATTTCATGGGCCCACTCCTTAAAGAGTCATGTACTAGGGAGGATGCCTACGAGTACTTATTTAGTTTTTCATCCCCCCTTGCATTGCATCTCTACGCATTGGTTTGCACTCTTCAGGACATACGGGGGAAATACCTATTCGGTTACTTGGTTGTTTGAGTGTACATATCATTAGAATGGGGTGCCGGTCGGGTTTGTTTGTCAGTAGATGTTCTCTTCTATTCTTACTAGTACTATTTGTGCACTTGTTGTCCTTGTTGTTAGCTTATCTGGTTGATGGTATTGTATTTCCTGGTCCTTTCTTATGATAGTTACGTTAGGCTCTAGGTACGTTTCACATTTGGTCATGATCTACTTGTGGCCCGAGTCTATATGGTATACCTAGTTATTGGCCTTCTTTCATACCTATTAGTCGATACTGCACACATTGATAGATGACCCTTCACTGCACTCACTAGCTGTTGCTGTAGTTGCCCTTCTTATTGTGCATTACGTGTTGGTGCTTTAGTTAGTTTTAGTCGCCTTTACCTAGCTTATGCTTACTTTTGCCCGGTTGGCCTATGATGCCTACTAGGTACCTGTTGTTTTTAGTATTCATGCTACATTTTTGTATTTTTCATGATGTAGGTCTTAGTACGAGTCATCAGGACGGATGCGATCGTGTGGACTAGATTGGTGTTGTTCAAGAGATATAGTGATCAATTATGTTTATGCTGGCCGATTCTCTTTCTATCTCTACAACTTTTCCACTTAGAGTCTGGACAGTCATTTTGTAGTTTTTGCCCCGTTATGGGTTATATTTTGAACCTTTCTATATATAAATGCTCCACATCCATGATACCAGGTTCTGGGGAGTCGTAATCGATTATGTATTTTCATGTTCTATTTCTATTTCATCTTACCATCTCCTTCTTCTTTTCTTTTGGGGTTCTTGGAGTTGGCCCACCTCTACTTGCTCTACTTAGAGTTAGGCTTGTCTACTTGTGAGATGTAGATGCCATCACAACTTGTATTTAGGTCGTGACAATAGCAATATAATAATGTATATTTGAAATTTTTTAAATAAACGTTATATCTATCTCGAGGTCAATTATTATCATATGTAATTTATTCTTATTATATTGGCCTTTTTATGTTAGTAACCGTAAAATTCAGCAATGCATGTACTTCATCATGTTGTTATCCTTTTGGTAGATGATTATCAATTTTCTTCCATCATAACTTTTGTGTTGTCATTCTTTTACTTTACCATAATCCTTTTTGTTGTTATTAGTTTATTACAAGTAGTTATGCTATATTATTATGGGCATATATAATGTACTTCGTTTTATCTATCTTATTATATATAGTATTTTCATATATCATCTCTTAAATATTTAAAAATAAAAATAAGTTCTTCAGATAAGCAGCATAACTAATTAGCATTATAAACTAAAAATCGCATGTTTAAAATAAATAGAAAAATTAAATATTTACTACACTTAATTTAGAAATTAAGTCAAAGTAATAATATTATTTTGTCTTTTAAATGAATGTAGCGTCTATTTAATATTCATTATCATATTATATAATTTTTTTTATATATGATATTTAATCTATCAACACGTGCAATCAAGTATGCAAAAACTAGTATATAAATATCTATGCATGTATATATGCATGTATGTATGTATAAACATGTAAAGACTCATCAAATTCCAACGAAATCAGTATCACATGTGCAAGAGCTTGCTAAAAATGAACAACTGAAGTAATACTTAACCCGTACATCATTTTGTAAAATGACTAAAAAGACAGTGTCAACATAAAGAAAATTAGCCAAGCTTTCAAATGTTAGGAGCTCACCACATCTCCGATAATACTAAACTTCGAATAAATATGAACCAGTTATGGAGACTCATATTGGGATCTGCATTAAAAACTATATAAAAAATATACGGTGAGTACAAACCACTACTACGCAGTAGGTTGTTTTATTACCTACTGTCACGATCCAAATTACGAGATTATAAGGGCACCTACTTTATTCTAACTTGATAGGAGAATCCCTTGCAACCCAATCATTAATAAGTGAAAGTTTTCAAAAAATGACATTATAGTAACCATTAATTAAGCTGAAAAAATCATGAACATAATCAATATTGTTAAAAAAATTCAAATATCTGATAAACAAGATGCAACAATTTCCAAGAACCTAATCTAGACATGTACAAGAGCTCATAATACAGAGTAATGACAAAAATAAAAGACACAACTATAATGACCCTCGGGGTCATTTTCTTGTTTCTGCATTTAAAGTGTTCTAGTAGCTGCCCCAAGTCATTTGTGACTTGCTAGGACCAGTAGTTCAGATCCCTGGCAGTTCCTATACTTATTTCAATTTTTTTAGAATGTTTAACTTTAGAATTAGGTGAATCAAGAATGAATTCCTCAAAAATGTGTTTGGGATCGAAATCCGACAGTTCCGTTAGCTCCAAAATACAAACTTTAGTCTAGAGGGACTCTTGGTTTGTATCTCGGGGCTTTTAGTTGAGGTGTTCTACAATTCAATTCAATTATTTTATTTTATAATAATAATAATAATATCATTGCTAAATAAAAATAAAAAATTATATATTTTTGTGTTTCCTAAAAATATTATCAATAATTATGAAGTAGCTTTTCAAATGCAATAAGTCTCAGATTTATTTTATTTTACAAAAAGTAATTAACAGTTAATATTTTACCAATAGTAGCGGGTTTAATTGCACTGAAAAAATTACTATTTCAAGGGGTAAGTTTATTTGAAATAATTCTATACTAATTTTGGTATATTTAAAATATTATAATTATTTTATGACGAGTCTATATAATAACCGAATAAATTAATATCGGGATTAAATGGCATGGAAGTACCACCTAGCACTTAAAGGTGTTTAATGGCTGCCACATGGCCACTAGATGGCAACCAAATTGAAAGTAATCCATGCAACATGTACTATATATACTTGCCATTTTGGGAAACTTTCTGGAGAGTTTTGGATTATAAAAAGTGTGGGAAGAAAATTACGGTGTGGGCTCATTCTTGTCGTTTTGGGTAATTTGTAAACTTTTTTTTGCATTTAGTTTTAAAAATTTAAAGTTTGTACTCTTAACTTAAGTCTCATATCTCACTCGTTTCTTATCAGATTAAGTCTAAATCTTAACCACATAATCTCAAAATTGAGCTCTACGCGCTAGTATTTTTATTTTCATTTTTTAGATAGGGGGTTCACAGTCCGATTTTTAGCCTAATCCGATCCGAGCCTTTTTTTTATAGAAATATGAATTTTTTTACTCATCTTGATGTCTGAATTATGTTTTTGCTAGTTCGTGCATTTCTAAGCTTGTTCATAGTTCTGGCTAACTCAACGCATTTCTCGAGGATATCACCGATGTATAAGTAGGATCGACTTACTTTTTTTAGACTGGGTATTTAGTGTCACATATATTTTATAAATTGCCAGCTCGGAGCTGGGTTACTAGTTTGAAGCCCCATTACCGTTATCACTTTGGCCTACATCCTATTTCGCTAGCCTTTTTGCTTGTTATATACCCCGGGAGCTACGAGGCTCGTTTTGCGTGTTTCACGCTATCACCAGAACAGAGTTGAGGTTTGGGAGGGAATTACACTAGTGATTAGTGTTTAGTAGCTATCCCCTGAATATTAGCTGGTGTCTTTAGAGCGATCTAGACTGCTAATTTGTTCTATGCCGCGAGCATGCATTGACATTTTAAAAGGTAGCTTGGCTTTTGGCAGAACAATATTCAAAAACTGATTTCCTATACATCATATTTATACCTTCAATGACTGGGATCATGAGAATCCTTTGAGCTACTTTCTCACATCTAATCCTATTTACTCACTACCACTGTGTTTTTCTTATACTGCATATACGACAATAATAGGGTTTTTACTGTGACTTTGGATTTTCCTACATGGATGGACTTGTGTTTTTCATTGAGATACGATATATAGAATTATCCAGGGTTTTTTTCATTTGCGCTCTGATGATTATGCCCTAGTTGGATTTTTACGAGGATTTTGTACGTGTAGTCAAATCCCTCCATGGGCCTTCCAGCCTAGGTCGCTATGCCTTAGGCATGTTGTGCAACCTAAGGAAGGAGGATATTTAGGGGAAGTAGTGGTGTAAAAAGATGTCTTTCGTGGGTCCTTCCTACCGTGGCTATGTGCCAGAGAGGGTGCATGCGGACACTTATTTTACCTTTCTCAGTGCCCCTTTGCATTGCATTCCTTACGTTTGTTTGTACTCTTTCATTGTATGGGGAGAGTATCGTTAGGTTACTTATTTAATGATATGTCTTGTTTGCTAGCTAGGCTTATTTTCTACCTTCCTAAGGTTTTGGGTTACCTTCCTTGTTGTACTTATGGATAGATTATTCCGTCACTTGTCCTGTATTTTTTTCTTTTTGTTTTTCATTATGATGGTTTCATTGGAGCTCTAGGTACATGTCACGTTGTTCATAATTTTCCTTTGACTTATGTTCATTGTGTTTATACACTACACAGTTTCCCTTTCACCATCCAGGATAGTTGTTGATATGGTTACTCCTTCTTAGTCTATCACTTGTTTGCTCTTGCCTTAGTTGCTCATAATCACACTTACCCTATTTATGCTTAATTTTTCCTGGTCAGCCTATGATGCTTACTGGGTACTTTTTATTTTTTGTACTCACGCTATACTTCTGCATCTTTTTATGATGCAGAGCCTGTTACTGTAACAGGGTAGATGTGATCGCAAGGGATAAACCAAAGCTACTTCAGAGATACGGTGAGTAGTTGGCATTCTTGCTGATCGGTTTTCCTTATGGCATAGATTTGTCCTAGTTTTGGTTCAGGATGGATATTTTGTAATTTTTTCCCCACTACGGGTTATATTTTCTACTATTTTATTATATAAATGCTCTAAAGCCATGATACAAGGTTCTAGGGATTTACTTTCTGTTATGTACTTCTGTGTCCCTCTTCTGTTCCTTCTTTTCAACTCTTTTCTCTTCTCTTTTGGTACTTGGTACCGGCCCATTGCTTAACGCTCTGGTCCAGAGTTAGGCTTTTCTATAGGCGTGAAATAGACTCCATCATAACTCAATTTTTGGGTCATGATAGAGTGGTATTAGAGCTATAGGTTCACCCGTATATCTGGATATAAGAGAAAGTGTTTAGTAGAGCCCGTAGATGGGTATGTCGACTCTATATCCTATCTTCGAGAGGTTACATGGCACTTATTAGGAAAGACCCTTAATTTTTGGCTCCTTACATGCGTTGTATTGTCATCAGGTTCCTTACAATCATTCGACTCCACTTCTTTCATATAACTAAAAAGAGGCCCTTGGTGGGCACCAATGAGGTTCTTATGAGCATTTATAGAGTTTCAAAGTCAGGATCAAGCATCGAGAGACAACAACATTAACCATAAAGTTTAAGAGTCACCTAGGCTCCGATAGGAGTTACTGTCATACCAGTTCTTCAGAGCGCCATGGTTTAAATAGAGGTACTAGTGGGTCCTTCAAGGGGAGCATCGGATTAGGATGAGTTTGTTGGTTTCCAGCAGAGGTCTTTAACTGTTTAGAGCTATGCAACTACGTTTGACAGGGTGTCCAAACGTACCCCTTTGCTTTATGCCATGAGATATAAAAAGGGAATTTATTTAAGGGATTAGTTTTGTCATTCCATGTGGTGACATAGAATTTGTTTGCAGCAGGTCACACCTTCGAAAAGATTTTCAGACAGTTGATAGCCTTGGAAAAGGCTTACCCCATGGGCTATAGGATTGGTGGTCAGGGAGTCCGCCAATTAGTAAGAATTGGTGATGTTTCCTATAGAGGTTAAAGGAGAGAAAACATCAGGGGTTGCTTTATATGTGGTGAGATCAGACACAAGGCTATGGATTATCCCCTTCTCAGGGCCCTTTTGTCACAACAACTTGGATTGAGTAGCCAGAGTCCCGGTTGGGCTTTTTCAATTTTTCCTCTGAGTTCCAGGATATATTCAGTGATACCCAATTTGTGAGTGGATGGCATGATAGACATACATCTCAGCAGCAACAATAGGGGCAGACTAACGAACTATTTCAGGCCTTCTTATAGTTAGTCGATAGTGATTAGAGTAGCGATCCAGCCAGGGGCACATCTTCAGGTTCGTAGGGTTGTGGTTCATAGGGTGTTCCATCTAGAGGATCTAGGTGGGGCAGGTCCTTTGAGGGTTGTTTTGAGTGTAAGGTTGTAGTATAGTATGCTATAAAATGACCTCAATATAGAGCCATTTAGTCATAGTGGTTGTAGCCTCGCCTCAGTAGTTAGTTGGAGCGAGTAGTAGCTTTAGTGGTCCGTGTTTTACTTGCAGAAGGGTTGGTTACTTATCCAGAGAGTACCCTGATTTTGGATGTCTTAGTCAGGTCAGTCAGCAACTTCTCCAGTGGTTTCTTATTCTCTGATTTATGAAGTGGTGCAGGGTGTTTCGAGAGAGCTATCTTCGAGCTCTATTTGTGATTGGATCCCAATCTATTCCCTACTTAGTTGGCTTATGTTGGCTTGGGTGTGATTCTAGTTTGTTTCCCTACTAAGCTTATTTATGCTAGACTGAGTGGTTTAATCCTTGTTTAGGCTATGTCGTAGGTTTGGTTTGGGCTTTTTTTTAGCTTGCAATTGTTTGTGATCACTGATTATATGGTTCCTCTATGGCACCTAAGTTGTGCCTATTATTGGATGAGCCGAGTCTTGTCTTTTATCCCATGGGGTGCTTGTGATTCCTTGTTATGTTGTTATTTTTGTGATACATAAATTGAGTTCTTTTTGTCTACATGGGTCTTGCTGTATCTTTAGCTGATGTTTATGTGTTTTGTCTACTTTTTTCCTAGATTGGTCGATATTGTTCCTGTGGTTTCTCGTGTGTGAATGGAAGGTTTTTTCTTTAGTGGTGGATCCTGGTGGTAGTTTTGGATTATTGGGTTAGTTTTTCCTAGGTGGCTTAGTTGAGCTGAGTTTCCCTTTATATGATCTTTTTTGGTAATGTATCCGACATAGAATGGTTACCCTCCTTTATTATTGGTTCTGGAATTTTATGCCGGGACGTGACCTGAGTCGTGCTCTGTGTACCTCGACAGAGTGGTAGGGACCTTTAGGCACTCACTGGTTAGGGATTTTCTTGCATATCAGTTAGAAGGTTAAGTTCCTCAAGAGTTCTTCTTAGCTTTGCATGCTCTATATTTTTCCTATTCTTGCAGACATGTGCCTTTTTACCTCGTGGTGACCTCTCTCGACCGGGAGTTGTTTTGTGGATCTAGCTTGTAGCCTGTTTTATCCTCGATTCCTATCAACTGATCCTCTAGAACCAGTGTAGGTAGCCCTTCTAAGGTAATGGCTTGTTCCAGTGTAGGTACCTCTTTTAAGGTAATGGCTTATTTCCTTTGTTCTACCCTAGTTCTAGATTGGTTGCCAACGAGCTATCTCTTTTCCTTTACTTATATTTGGCCTAATGGTGCTCCATCTCTCTCTTCTTGGGCTCCTTTCACCATGCTCTTTAGAATCCACTCCTGTACTTATGGGTGTGTAGCTACCCCGACAGATGGCAATATTATTTTAGTGGTGGGTTAAGATTGTGGTGTTCCAGAGAATTCCTTCCTTGGGTAGTAGGAGCACCTTCAGTTCAGTCGGTTGATGCATCCGTGTAGGTCTTGGTCCCTTGTGGATGGATATTGGTTTGGCTTTTTATGAGGTTTTTCATGTTGGGTTTAGCAGTTAGTTTATATTGGGATTTTGATCCAGCTTTGTGGTTGTGTTTCCTACATGAGAGTCAGGAGCCCCTCATGTTCTAGAGTTGTGAGTATTTGGTTTTAAGAAGATATGAGTAGTTGGAGTTCATCCTTCTTATAAGTTTTGTGGTGGCCATTGTCCTTGGGTACTTGATTTTCATGTAACACATCATCTTGGTCTGTCATATTGTATTGACAGTGAAACAATGACGGTTGAGGCTGTAGTTGTGACCCGAGGTTGTTGATGGTATGTGGATGGGGTGGTAAAGTTCTTTGGGGTTCTTTATCCTTGCTGTTTTAGGTGTCTTTTTCAGTTAGTTCCTAGTTGGTTTTAAGATTTGTAGGTTGGTTTCTGAACTCGATGTTCAAATAGTCATTTTGGTCTCAATATTTGGTTGTGGGCAGGGCTGGCTTTATAGGTAAGGATAGTTACCATCTGTGGTGCCTTATGTAGTTAATCAGCTAGTATCAGTTGCTTTGGGATCCTTAAGTTCATTATGTTAGTGGTCGATTGTGCCATTGGGGATCATAGTCTTGGGATTTCTCCTATGATTCATCGAGGTTGTGCATGTCAGGTTTTCTTCTGTGCTCCAGAGAGTCTTGGTTCAGCTGGTTTAGTTTGGGCAATGGTAGTTCTTTTTAGTAGCCCTTGGGTTGGAGTTGTCGGGTGACGGAGTCCAGGGGAAATCTGGAGGCAAAGGTTTTTTGGGCACATTGTCTGATTGGGTAGGTTACCTGAAGCATGAGAAGGGGTATGCGAACCGAATACGCTCTCGCCTATTCGAGCTTTCAAGTACTCCTTTCTTCTTAACTTTTTGTAGACGAAAGTCCTCATTAGTGGTGGATGATGTAATGACCCTCAAGGTAATTTTCTTGTTTATGCAATATTTTTGTGTTTAAAGCATTTTAGTAGCTGCCCCAAGTCATTTGTTACTTGCTAGGACTGGTAGTTTTGATCCCTGACACTTCTGTACTTATCTCATTTTCCCTGTTTTGGAGTTTTAACTTTAGAATTGGGTAACCAGAGAATAATTCCCTGAAACGTGTTCAAAATTGAAATCCGATAGTCCCATTAGCTCTAGAATGCAGACTTTAGTCTAGAAGGACTCTTGGGTTGAACCTCGGGGCTTTTAGTTGTGGTGTTATACCATTCGGTTAAATCATTTTATTTTAAATAATAACAATGTCATTGTTTAAATAAGAATAAAAAAATATACATTTTAGTGTTTCCAAAAATATTATCATAATCATGAAGTAGTTTTTCAAATGCAATAAGTCCCCCCCGTATTTTAGTTTATAGAAAGTAATTAACAATTAATATTTTACCGATAATAGCTGTTCTAATTACATTGAAAACTAATATTATTTCAAGAGGTAAGTTTTTATTTAAGTTCTTTTATTTCAAAGAGGTGTAATAGAATAACCCGGTCGAAGTGTATTGATCATACGTCTATAATGCATTGTATGTTCCATAATAGGTCATTAGAGATAATTTGTACTAATTTTAGTATATTTAAAAGATTATCATTATTTATAACGTGTCCATACAATACCCGAATAAATTAATATTGGGGGTAAACGGCATGAAAGTGCCACATGGCATTTAGAGGTGTTTAATGGCTGCCCCATGGACACTAAATATACTTGCCGTTTTAGGAAACATTCCAAAATTGGAAAGTTTCCAATTTCGGAAAGCGTAGGAAGAGAATTCTTGTGCATTGTTTATATCATGTGTTATTAGATTTCCTTCGTGGTCCTGGATTGTGGGATCTTTCTCGTTGTTTCAGGTAATTCTAACCTCGTTTTAACATTTAATTTCTAAAATGTAAAGTTTATAGTCTTAATTTTGCGGGCTCATATCTCACTCTATTTCTTATCGGATTAAGCCTAAATTTGAACCACGCGTTCCCTAAATAGAGCTCTACTCACTGGTATTTTTATTTTCATTTTTCATACTGTGTGGTCCTTACCCATTTTTAGCCCGAAATTCTACCCGAGCTCTTAAATAGCAATATGAGTCTTGTTTTACTCATCTTGACATGTGGATTATGTTTTTGCTATTTTCATGCAATCCTAAGCTTGTTCATAGTTTTGTCTAACTTGGCAAGTTTCTCTAAGATATCACTGACATCCAGTAGGCTCGACTTTCTTTTTTAAACTGTGTATTTAGTGATGCATACGTTTGATAAATTGCCAAATGAGGACTGAGTTACTAGTTTGGAACCCCATTATTTTTATCACTTTTTCATATAGCCTATTTTTCTGACTTTTCGCTTGTTACATACCCCTAGGACTACAAGGCCCTTTTTTGTGTTTCACGCCGTCACTTGAACGTAGTTGAGTTTGGGGAGGGGATTACATTAGTGATTAAAGCTTAGTAGCTATCCTTCAGATTTTAATTAGTGGATTTAGAGCCGATCTACACTTCTGATTTGTTCTGTGCCGCGAGCATGCATTGGTATTTAAAAGGTGACTTGGTTTTTGGCAGAATAATTTTCGAAAATGAATTTCCTATACATTATATTTATACGTTCCAAAGACTGTGCTCATGAGCAGTATGGAGTTACTTTCTCAAAGTATCTGATCCTATTTTCTTACTACCATTGTGTTTTCTTGATACTGCCTATATGACAACAATCTTATTTTTACTGTGACTTTTGGATTTTCCTACGTGGATGAACTTGTGTTTTTCAATGAGATAGGATATACGGGATGAGACCAGGTTTTTTTTCTCTATGCCCTGATGATTATTCTTTATGAAGATTTTGTACGTAGAATCGAATCCCTCTATGGGCCTTCTGGCCAAGGCCGCTTATCTTAGGCATGTTGTACAGCCTAGGGGAGGGGTATATAGGGGGGTAGTGGTATACAAGGATTTCTCCTATGGGTACTTCCTATCTTTGCTATGTGCAGGGGAGGGTACGTGTAGGCACTTATTTACCTTTTTCAGCACTCCTTTGCATTGCATTCCTTACACTTTTCTGTACTCTTCAGGCTTATGGGGGGAGGGTCGTTTGGTTACTTACAATTTTTATATGTTTGTTTGCTCGCTAAGCTTGTTTTCTACCTTCCTAGGGGTTCTGGTTACCTTCCTTGATGTACTTGGCGAACAGATTATTCCATTACTTGTCTCATATTCTTTTCTTTTGGCTTTTCATTGTTATAGTTTTGTTAAAGCTTCAGGTACGTGTAAAATTATCCATAATTTACCGGTAACTTAGGTCCATTATGTTTATACACTGGCAGTTACCCCTTTCACCGTTCAGGATAGTTGTTGATATGGTTAGTCCCTTTTGGTCTGTCGCTTATGTTCTATTTCCTTAGTTGCTTATAATCGCACTTGATGTGACGGTATTTTACGTAACACTGAGCAATTAAAACCCCGAAAATAGAGCATGTTCTTGAGTAATAACTGTGTGTTTGAATGGTTTTTGTTGAGTATTTATAGGGTTAAGCCAATAGGTGGAAGTGTGCAGCAAATGCGCAGAAAAAGGGCAGTTTTTACTTAACAATGAGATGATTCGTCTGCACTCAGATGAATCATTTGATCCTATTGCCTAATAGAAATCACAATGGATAGGAAGCAGGAAATTGGAGTCCCAGCAGAAGTCTCTTCTGCTAGGAGATGGTTCGCCTAATAGCATCCCGCCTAAAAGCTCACTAGATAAGGACTAAGAAACAGGCGGCCCAGAAGACGTCTCATCTTCTAGGAGAAGGTTCGCCCAAAGGGAACCACTTAATAAGAAGTTCACTAGATAAAGGAGGTGACAGACGGAAGTCCAGACGGTCCGTCTTCCACTAGGCGATTTGCCTACTCTTTCGCCTAAACTGACGGCGACCTAGCCCAATTTTTTACTGCTGTACTTACACCCATAATTTATAAATAAGATAACTAGTTTACCTTTAAAGAGACACCAACACTTACAAAAAAAGAAGAGAAAAAAACACAGACTCTTGTAATTCTAGGGTTTGATACATTTACTTTTACAAGAACACAAGTGTTGAATTCTTTTGATCATTATTCTACATTCAGTTGAACATTTACTTTTGTAGTATTTTACTCATTACGTTATAGGTTCGCTATTGTAGTATGATATTAATTGTGGGCTA